>LR736882.1:752181-811062 GCA_902654985.2 Oryctes borbonicus
TCTAGATGAGAACGGGCCCACTGTAGCCGTTTTGCTCTGTTGCCCCGACGTAATAAGGGTTTTCGAATGGCAATGTGTCCATGAGGGTCCGCTTGTTGAAGTCGACGTTTTACCTATTGCGTTTGCTTAATAATACAATTCTCAAATCTTCAGCTTTTGTTGTTTTCCTAGATGCTCCAGGACGAACACGATTTTCTATAGTTCCAATTGTCCGATATCGCTTTATGATGTCATTTACTGTTGAACTTCTCATATTTATTTTTTCAGCAATTTGTCGCCCCGAATATCCTTCTTCAAGCAGCGTAATAATGCGTGAACGTTTTTCTACACTGGTAGGCTTGCCACGTGTCATTTTGAAGTAAATTTTCTTAAAACTTTCGCGCAAAAACGACAGATGCACACCAACACACGTTTAACAGTAAAATGAAGCAAATTTATATCTTTACGCCTGTGATAAATAAACAAGAGTGATACTGCGGTATATTTCCTAAATGTATTGTTCGTTAATAATCCCCAAACGACCCGTTTCAAAAGATCGGTACTTCCGAGAAATTCTTGGAATGATAATAAAAGGGACTTTATTGTGGTTGTCGCAATATTTCTACTTTACATAATAATTTATGGCTTTAATCCCTTAGAAAAGAGTGTATGCCTAATATTTTTCTAATTTTATGTATTAATAATTGTATATAGTGTGATATAATGGATTTTCAGAATTTCGGATTTCGAGCGGCAGTGTAAGTAGGTTTTGTAGACACTACAAAGATTATACAACACCTTTCAATGATTTTCTGGCCTTTAAGAGATAAAATACGGCCAAAGTGTATTTCTAGGTGAAATCCACTCTCATCGGCGCTATACACGTTGCTTCTGCCAGTACCAATTATACGTGGTTTAACTTCCTTCAGAACCACATTCAATACCTTTAAAATTATCATCTCCATTTTCTGTTACATTTTTCAAGAATTGCGCTTCTTGTGATTCTTCAATCCTGTTACATACTCAAAAGAGAACAAGCTTCCTTATTGAGCACTTATAATCCTATCTTTCAAGATATTATCCAGCTTATTTTCTCGATAAATAACGCTACTTAAGCTACGCTAAAGGAGTGATTGGAATATTGGTTAATTTATACGTTGCAAGTAACATGTTCAACATATTAGCTATATTAATCACAGCAACTGTGATTTACACACACACAAATTTACACTGCAAAAAAGGTTTTTGATATACCATTTGAAACTGCCACCTTACATACGCGTTTATTTTTAGTTTTAATGTTAGACTGTCTAAAATTATACAGCCCCGTTTTTTACGTAAAAGCGATTTTTGATAAACAAGAACAGGAAATTGGGGGTTACATATTTCTCCCTGAAATATCTAATCCGAGATATTTAAAATTTAAAAATCATGATAACTTTTAAAGGGGTCAGTGCTCCAAAATCGGACGATGCAGCCGCTAAAAAAGATCCCTTGTTAGACATTGTCGGGATTTATCGATACAAATCGGATTAATTTACTTATATGCGCACGAAACTTGATTTAAAGCTTTTTACTTCGACAAAAACGCACCTTTTAAAACTTGGTTTCTCTTATTCTCTCATTCCCTCCCCTCCGCAACTTTATTATTAATGCACTAGGATGACTTGCGAGAGTTATCATCCCTCCCGACTCGCTTCAAAAAATCTGCTTCTCTTCACGATGACTCCACTTCACTTCGCGATATTATCCCGAAGCTTAATACGCCGTTATTCAATTTTCAAATGAAATTAAGTGTATTGATTGATGATTCCCGTGATGGCTCTCGCAACAATCTTTCCTCACTTCGGCGCCGACTGATAGTTGCGTGAAATATTAGCGAATCAAAACCAATTTCGAATATTATAGAGGGCTAATGGATTGATGGCTTAATGCTTAACCGTCGTAAATTATCTTGAAACGATGACTATCCTTTTCGAATAAAATTCGTGTCTTTTTCACGTACGGGTTTTCCACTCAACCGATTCATTTTTAGTTCTCGCAATTAGCAAAATAGCCTAGTTCGGAAATTTTGTAGCTATAAGAGTTACATTTATGGTAGTTTAAGCCAACTTCCTAATTTTCTATCTAAAGTTACATGGATAAATGAATCGCGAGTAAATACAAAAAATTATTACTATTGAGCAAAATAGAAACCGCATTTCATATGAGAAAGAAGTTTTCATGGTGCTTTTAGTTTCAATGTATCTGCACGATTAAGCTAGGAAATCTACAACGAACGCAAAACAGGTACAAATACGAGAAGCGGCTTCGATGTTTACATACAATCTACAACACACATGCTTCGTCAGTGTTGATTTTAATTGGATGGGGCTCCTATATAGGCGTTATGTGACGTATATCGGGATATAGATACTTTTAAAAATCGAAGCCTCGCCCCAATAGATCTTGGCTTTGGCCACCTAGATCTCGCGATCTTAGCCCTTTTGATTTAAAAAAAAATAAACGTCTCGTATTGAAGATAAAAAAGACCTCATGAACAGAGTACATGAAAGTTTTAAGAATTTAAACCACAATAGAGAAGTACAAAAGAGAATTTTGCTCTCCAATAGAACGGAGGACATTTTGAACATTTGACCAGGGCGAATATCTATAAAGGCAGGAGGCGGAAAAGAAGATTGTACTTATAAGACCCAAAATGACAAACGAATCGGTGATCTGGTGCACTCAGAGAGAAGCCAAACGAGGAACTTGATAATGACAACTAAAGGTAAGAGCGCAAACTTGATCTACCGAGTGTCGAAAATCCGATCATGTCGATTGCTTGTGCGAGCTAGAGGATGTTCCGATCTCACCCTACATCCGTGAACCTGGCGAGGCGCAAACCATGAGAGTAATGATTAGAAAACCCTTTGAAGGCTATTGCAGCCGACCTTAGAAGAATGATATGGTTCTTGGTAGATCGACACCATTGGACCTTGGCTTTAGCCACCTAGACCCCGTCCAGATCTTGGTCGTTATGGAGTATTCATATACAGTGCGTTTCGTGATGGAAATGTTCGTAAAATAGATCTTAAATTCTAAACATTCCGTATATGATGAACTAAATGTTGCATTATTACTAGAAAGTATTAAATTTCCATTGCTTCTAGTATAAATATGACAAATTCCTCCAATTATATTTCTGGTGATCCTTAAAAAAAAAAACAAAAATCAAAATAACTCGAAACCAGTGTAAGGCAGCTTAATATAAACCATTTCATAAGAATTCATATAACCTAAAGAAAGCAAGAGTATGCCATTCCATTAGAAATATCAAAGTAGGTTATGACTTCCAATGTAATCGGAAGTAATACGAACAAACGCTCTTATTGCCTGCTAAATTTCCAAAATTAGGTTAACGATAAGGTAAGGTGTTGAAAACTTTTAATTAACGGATTCTGTGGAATAACCTGTGTACGTGTTCTGCTAGTTTCTTATCAAGCTCCTTTTGGTTTTACATTTAAATTAAATCGAAAAAAGGGACGAATTAAATCGGTTATTTGTCAGCGATAGGAATCCAACAATTAGGGTGAATTTGACGCATGGATCGGTTGGCAATCGGACGTGCCCATGTTACCGTAGGCGTGATTTAGTGCAATGCCATTGATTAGGGAATGTCACATAGCTTGAGATGAGATGCCCTGTTTAGCATAATGCATGCTAATCGGTAAACGACTAAACAGTGCTCTGTGTCCATCAACATCAATGCTATTAGTTGTCATCTGTCAAGGCAATCGCGCTTTGGCACATACGCATTAGATACAATAGGTATTAATATTAACTCGTGTCTTTACAATTAGCTCCAATTGATAGTAATAATAATGCGATAATTATAGCTCTAAATATGAAGATTCTCAATTTAAATACGCTTGCGCTGTTTATTACTTTTATGCAACAAATATTTTGTTGGCATTACATTGCTTTTCCCTATATTCTTAAAGTGAATGAACTATACCCTAAAACATTTAACACCACTGTTTTAAAATTTAATTAATGCTAACCTCTTCCCTAAAATCGTATTGCAACAATAACGCCCTAATAAGTGCAAGAAAAGAATCGCCTACTGCGTGTCATTTCAACCGTAGATGCTCTCGTCGATCTTTTAATTAATTTCACGGGTCCTTTGCCCAGTTGGAGGCACAAAGATCACACCGGGGGAGTCCCGCGCTCAACAGCGGCACCATTGTGGCTAATCGCGGAAGTGGAATCGATGTTCTACTCTACCGGAAGTGCCACAATTGAATCTACGCATGAACTTAACACCTGATAAATTACTAACCAGAGGGAGGTCGTTTAAATACTGATAGCGATTGTATCGATTCCTATTAAATAGGGAAGACGTTCGCATTGTTAGGGGATCGTTTAACTTCATTTTTGGCGGTGAATTTGAGAAATTTTATGCATAAGTCCATGCGGAACATATCGATCTGTTGATCAAGGCATTAAATACAATAAACCCTGAAATGTGCGAGTTTATGTGCAAATGCATGCTCTCTGGGGCTTAAAAGGGATTATCGACATTTTTAATAACATCAACACGCCCGTTCAATCTATATAGAACGTAAATTTTATCAGATGCAAATTGTCAATATACAAACAATTAGTTGTCCCTTGTGTATTAAGCGAACAATGGACATTTCATAATTAGTATCAGGAATGTCATTAAAGGGTACGAGGCAAATGTGTGAGGTCATTCGGGGAGAATTCAATTTGCTAGACTAATCGAGAACATCGATGGAATACATAGAAAATATTGCTATTGTTTTAGAATTCCACGTTTGATAGCGTTAAAAAAAAAAACAATTTGCACTTTAACAATTTGCTATCTCCTCAACAACCGAACTACCTTAAAAGAATGGAAATTATCAATCACACCATGCGTTGTATTATTGTTTTGACTTAGATATAAAAGCGTATAAAAGACTATTATTGGAAGTAAATGCACCTTTGTTCAATACACATGTATTACTTAGTAGTGAAAAATGTGGCGTCCTATCACCGTAAGTACCTTTGTAGCTATAAAAAGTCTGCTTAAAAAAATATATATTTTTTTAATAAAACAGGAATACGCAATCTTGCGACATGGCGCTACAGCATTCGACTGTAGAGATTGTTTACCCAACGCTTGTAAAACCACCCTTTTAACAATTAATGAGCATAATAAGGTCCTATTATGTATAAGACTAGTGGTTCGAGTGATGCAACATTGGAAATATCTAGGGTGTGCGTTTTACCCAGTTCAAACACGTAAGTTTTTGCATTTTAGTATTTCACCCCCAAGAATACCCCGCGAAATGTTAGTAATAATAATAATAATAATAATTAACCCATTTCGACATTATATCCTCTAACAAGAACTAACACCCAGCTAACGTTTTCAAGTGAAAGCATAACCATTGCGCTTGTTACTTAGTTGCGGTTAACTAATTTTTTGAAAAAACCTAAAACAAAGTTTTCTTTGTAATTTCAGCTTATTACGAATACCAATTGTTTTTATGGGATTTCATTGATCACAGGCCAAGGCAATACAGAGGATACAGGTCTTACAATTATTTCCACTTCGATGTAGATGGAAATAGAGGCGTCTCGGTTAATTTGAGACTTGCAGGATACTTGAAACGGCCAAAAAAGCATTCACAGTTCCGTTTCGAGACCGATATTATAATATGCGAACCCCGAGGACAACCGACATATTCAGTAGTAACGTTGTATAACCCTTGAGGTTGGATTTTTAATGGAAATAAATTTACCCTAAAGGAACCATTACATCTGATTAATATTTAACCTTAAAAAATTACTCTTCCTTCGCCAAATTAAGGAACGGATTTAGATTTTACTTCCGGAGTCCCTTAAGAAAGAGAATTCCCTTCGAAAAAGTGGGGTATTAATATTTAAAAAGCGCAAGAGTGGATATCTTGATTCTACTCGGAATGTACAACGTACTTGAAACGGCACTATGGGGTGGAATTGCATAGAAACGCATCTATTTATATGGTTACCATGGAGATTCTAAGTGCGCTGCCATTATATCTATGTCAGTAGGTATATAGGTTATGTACTGAATCCTATGCATCATGTTTAATAATGGTATAAAGATCTTTGTGCCTTGAAAAAGATTTTCTTTGTTTTTACGCAATATATAGCATTTTATTGTTTGATTTATAGCATGTAATCCAATTAACGTTGCTGCAGACACAAACCAATCAATGCTATAGCACTCAGAGGTATTGTTTTGCTGTTGAGAACTGAATGCGTGTGAGGGTTATTAAAAAAAAACCTTGCACGTCACTTACCCGGTTGTCAAAATAAATAAATTATAAGTTTGGATTTTATTATTTTCTCTTTGATATAGTAGCTCAGTTGCCATTAAAAATAACTATGCCATAACTTATATTGTCACCGTGTAAGCTTGAAGAGTCCAAAGATACAATAGATAAAAAATTAAGATTACGACCTCTCTCATTCATAACCATAGGGTGACAATCAAAACTGCTTCATCTAATAAACCAGTTAAACAGCAACGTAATAAAAAATTTGAATAGGTGAATGATCACAACATTAAAATAATATAATAAATGAATCCACTTTTCAAACCCTTAGAAACCCCTCTTGGGCATCATCGCAAAACTGGACGTAAAACGTTTATATTGGTCACGAACATTACTTATTCATTCACACTCTTCATGAGTGATGAAGACGTCTGATTGAAGATGTGTCATTTATTAAGGAACTAGGTGAGAACTTGCATTTTTCGTACCTATATAATATGTACGGTAAGGGTTCGATGACCTTTTGCCTTTTTTTATACTCAGATTCCCCTTTGTTGGCTAAATAATGACCCCCGTGTCGTATGGTTGCGTATACGTACAGATATACTCCTCTTGAGGGCATTATAATTGTGTGATTCCTGGTACAAAAATGAAAATCGTCTTCGCACTAGAACAATACAACCCTGCGTTAATCCCCCTAAGTCAATATCGCAGAGTACAATCCGATAAAAAAAAAAACATCTCATAAATTTCTCATGTAAAGTAATGCTTTAAAAAGCAGGTTTCAATCGGCCATTAGTTTTTAAACTATAATAAATCCCCGATTTGCATTCGAATCCACAGCTAACTGCATGAGAAAAAGCTTTTTTACAGTAAGTGAGCGGCAACGTTCGAAAGCGTAAAAGTTTATTTGTCCTTCTTTTTCCCTTTATTCTGAATTGACAATCCGGAGGAAACCCCTCCCCCATTCGACGCAAGTTTGGCGGGTTCTTTGTGGGCGTTCTACACTTATATATATTTAAAAAAGAAGAGGGAAAAGGCAGATACACACCCCAATGGATCTCTTCAAGATCACCCGCACGTAATTATCAGTTATCAACGGACCGTGAAAGCGCACAAGCTTTTTAGCACGCTTTTCTTTAGACATATTTATGTCAAAGCTTTTCAATTTCTCGATGTCACTTCCTATTTCGTCATAGTACGCTTCAGTTCGCTCAATTTCACGTGCATCTTGCTTGTAGGTTTAATTAATATTTTATTGGCGGGATTTATCGACACAAATTGGGTTAATTTACGTATATACGCACAAAACTTGGTTGTAAATATTTTATTTCGGTTTTAAAGCAATACGTCTTGTTTGATTTTATTATTTTAACAATACTCAACAAGTCGGATGCATTTATACACGTACACATGTTTTACGAGCACCTTCTTCTTGGTTAACTTTTTTATTCTCGTCGACTGTTTTGAAGTATGTATAAAGGGAACATAAAAATGCTAATTTGCAATCTTTTCGTCTGCTTAATGATATTCCGAACTGAAAGGAGTCGAAGCAAGAATAAATGGACATATCTTATAAATGTTTGATTTACACTGACAACGGAATAGTCCATAAATTCCCAATAAAGAAAAAACCTCTTCAAAAAACGGGGGAGGAGTATTCGACAGTAAAAATAAGAAACGAGACGGCATGAAACGTATTGCATGTAACAACGCGAAATTTATCTTCGTTTCAAATTCGATTAAAAAGGGGTAAATTATTTTGAAATCTACTAGTATAACTTGAATTTTCTCGCGGTAATAAATTTGAATAAAACGAGAATTTGTCACTATATTGAATATATGACAGGATGGACTAGAAAGTGGGGGGAGGGGTTCGAGGCGGGTAAAGGGCTGGCTTGCGATGGAATGGGGTTAAACTGGACACCAAATGATGGATTACCCTGTCATCTCGCAGCGCACACGTAGCAAATTGTGGCGTCTGTATCTATCTATGAAATCCCGGGCTTTGAGAATAGTGGTTAATGTTTTTGATAGAATTTATTTAGTTATCAATCTTTTACCCCCGTCGACTTCCTCGGCCCGTCGGCTACGTTGTGAAATATTACGGGGATTATCGACTTGTCTTCATTCTTTTGCTAGGTTTCTTTTCTAAAAAAATTTATCGAAAATCATGTTATAAATAAAATAGATTAAATTAGGGTGAAAGGATCCCGGTAACACTTTATATGTAAGTTAGGGGAAGTGAATTTTTATAATAGATGACGTTCTCTTCTAATTTACATGGAGATATTTATGGAAGTCGTAAATTTCAAAAGATGAAAGCTGTAGCATTTACACTAATCGAAGAAAGGCATATTATCACCTACTGCAGTGTATGGATGAAATATTTATATTTTATTTATTTATTTATTTTATATATATATTAATATCAATTACTGGAAAATATAAAATAAATAAATTCTTTCTCTCTTTTAATGTAAGAAAAGTGTGCTTCGTAGTACTAAATAAAAGTACAATATAATATCGGCGGCAAAATTACGGAATAAATTACAAATTAAATTTGAAGCAAGACATGTTTGCATTAATTTTAAATTCCCCCACTTCTGGTTTTCAAGTAGTTGCGTCATCGATCCTTTGTTCTTTGACAAGATCGTCACTGGGCAGCGATATTTGAATTTTTTTGATGTGCTTGTACTTGATCTTGCAGAAATTTTTGCAAATACAGTTGCCAAATGGCGATATTTGGTTTAAGCATCTCCGCACTTTGCCGGTTCTGTTCGCGAGTTTGTAAGCAACTGCTTCCTTGGAAGGCGAAGACCAATAGAGTGGCATGGGGTTATTTAAAATCAAATATCTATATCGATGGACCACAAATTTTGATAGTACCATTTAGACAATTAAACGGTTAAACAAAATATCATTAAAAAATGTCGATGGTGTCACTACTTGAAGACTAGAAGTGAGAAAAACTTAAAATTGATGGAAAGGTGTTATTAAAATTGACCAGTCCGAGCATTTCTTCCAAAAACTTAATTTTCTCTCTCTTCCGATTGTGAAGACATAACTGAATCAAAAGGAGTATATTTATTTTCGTGTATTATTAGAATATTATCATAGTGAGGTTACCAGAACTCATCGTACTGGTGCAAATGAAGAAGCTGTTTTACAAATAGTAGAAAATAATCCGACAATAAGCCCTAAAAAATGAGCTCAACTGTACTGAATCAATTGGACAGGTCCTCAAAGAACAGCTTCCTCGCCCGTTTTATTTTCAAAAAAAATCATCACCTATTAAAGCAGGATTATTTACGTGGTTGCAAAATCAAGAGCAAACTTTTCTGTTAATAATCACCGATGAAGCAAGTTTTAGCCGCCATGGTGTTTTAAACCTACATAATATTAGAGAAATGAAAACTCTCATCAACCCATAATGCGGAATCACTAGTATGGGTTTTGTATTAATGCGTGGCCAGGTATAATCGACAATTACCTAATTGGTCCATTTCGATTGTCCAATCGATCGATAGGCGAACTCTATTGACATTCTTTGGAAAATGACCTGAACATTTTATTAGAAAAGGTCCCATTGAACATTATTAAAGGAATGTACCGCATACATCACGCGCCAACTCACTTTTCTCAAAGAGTAAGAGAATTTTTGCAAAGACGATTTGGAAATAGGTGAATTGGTCGTAAGGGACCTATACCATGGCCAGCTCGTAGTCCCTTCGATTTACATTTTTGGGGTTTATGAAAAAACGAAGTGTATGCCGTAGAACTAAATAATGAACAGCATCTATGGAAAAGAATTAAAGAGTTCACTATCCTCTATCACGTAGTACCATGCATTGTAGTTTTTTCAACATCAGCTTGTACATCCAGCGACGGAGAGACAATCTTTACTGATGAAGCATGAGTTCACTGGTCTGGGTATGTGAATTCACAAAATTATAATCTAATAATAATCTGCTTTCGTTGAAAGAAGTCTACATCCGATGGCTTATGAATAATAATTAGAGAAAGATTTTTTAATTTTTAATACTACTAATAGAGACCCCCGTAAACAAATTGTAGTGTTATTTTACTTTTGAACAGTGTTAACAAAATTTTACTGTGTATCGACATAGTATCTTTTGTTTCCCTATGTATACTTATCGTATAAAGGAAAAAGAAAAGGATGGAAATGTCAATTGGAGGCTTCGAAAACGAGTAATGACAATTTCCATGGACGATAACCAGAAATGAAAACATATCTGCGTTCATCAAATGTTATTTGTTAGGACCCACATGTCTGCGGATGAATACAGTAATCTGGGCTCATGTGACAGTGTATAAATGTGCACATATACGGATATATACATATATATATGTATGCAAGCACGGAAATTGTACGTATCATTAGGTCCGCCCTAATCAAATAGGTCCATCATCAAATACATGCCAATCATGAATAGCAATTTAGGCTCCCGCTTCGAACGCAGCGTAACAACGGACGGTTTTAGAGAGGTGTCGTTCCCCGAAAAATTCTCTAATACGTCACTTGGCGTAAATTACTTGAAATTATTCACTCGCATTTTATTTGCGTCTGTCTCTGTTTTTCGGTAGGGACGAATATGGGTCTGGAACTCACGCAATTATTTTGATGAGAGAGCTTTTTTTTTGGTTGACCCTTCGGACATATTGTTTTTACGATTTCATGGGCTTAAATCGATAGTAATTAATTCCATTTTTATTACGGAATTACACATGTTGTATCATGAATGCCGTTCTTAAACTACAGACAAAAAATATATAAAATATTATAATTTCTTCCTAATAGGACCACTGTGACTATTATGAATACTTTGTGAAATCTTCTAAAAAATCTAAAAAATGGGTAACATTCTATCTGAGACCAGAGCTCGTAGATGATTTGGAAATTTGCATCGTGTTTTTTGAACTATTCGGGGTGTAACAAAAATAAAAGAGATTGCACGGAGGGAGCTCAAGAAATCGATTCTACCAGTTCGTTTTTATAAATAAACACTCTATTGAAGCTTCTGTTGATCATTGCAAAAGCTTCAGAGGATCCTTAAAGTGAAAAGTAGGAAAACAGAGACTCGAAATCAGGCGAATTTTTCCAACGTCGTATTTTCTGATTGAAACTATTTGGAGGTTCTATTCTAAAATGACATAAAATAGTAATCTTTTGCTTTAACTTCCTTAGAAAAAGACTAGAAACGGAGGCAATTTTAAAACGTGAAATTGCGACCTTTCAAACTGTGATATACGGAATACCGTTGGAAAGATCGCCCAACCGACTCGATTTCCACATTTGGCGGACCAAAATCTATCAGAAACTGTCAACTTAAAAAAAAATTTCGAATTCATTCATTTCCCTTGAAATTTATCTTCAAATTTCGTAATATGCTCATAACTCCCCAACCAAAAATATTGAACCCTATTTAAAGATCTCGAGAAGCTGAATCGATCTAAAAAAGGGTAACTGTCTATCTGATGCGGTTGAAGAGCTACAGCTCGTAGATGTCTAAGAAATTTCCATCGTGTTTTTTGAATTTATCGGGGCGTAACTCGAAAAGTAAAAGGTAATGGGACATAATGGGAGATCAAAAGGTCGAGTTCGTTTTCATAATAAACATTCTACTGAAGCTTCTGTTGATCGTAGAGTAGCCTTCAGAGAATAAGGTAGCAAAACTGAGTCTCGAATTAGAGCGAAATTTTCCAATATCAAATTTTTTGACGGAAACTATTTAAAAATATTCTAAGGTGTTCATCATCAACATAAAATAGTGATTTTTTCCGTTAAAAAATGCTTAGTTTATTTTAAAAAATGACCAGAGGTGGAAACATGAAATTGTGAACCTTCAAGTAGTGATAAATCAAAAACTGATGAAAATATAGCCAAATCAACTTGATTTCCATTCTTGACAAATCAAAATCTATCAGAAGTGATACTCAAAATGTCACCTTTAAAGATTTTTCGAATTTGTGGAACATTAAAATTTTTTTTCTATTTTCGTAACTTTCCAATCAAAATTGTTAAACGGTTAAATGAGGGCTTATTTAAAGATCTTGAGAAGCTGAATCGATCTAAAAAAATGCAATAAAAAAACAATTAAATAAGCTGCAATTAAGCTGAAATTTCAAATTAAAAGAAAAAAATTAAGTACTTGAAAATAAGGGACACCCTAATATATGTACATACATCAAAGATAATAATAGACTATTACACGTACATATACACCCTTAATTTACCAACCAAATAAACTCCGTTACAAATGCTCAAACAATAAAAGTGGATTAGTAAATTTAATGAAAACGATTACCCATGTAGATAGGACATAATGGCTAAGTTAATATGTGGATTAAATACAGGGTTTCTCATAAAAATACTATTAAGTTAATCTAGAAACTGAACTTGATTTTTCGAGATACCCAGTAAATATCGTGCATATCTAGCAGGCGGCGTTTCTATCAGAAAATTGTAATCTAATGAGCGAATTGAGCACCCGAGGTAATTGCTGGCGATCGGAAAAGTGTGGGAAATGAACAAGTGATCCGATGAGTAGGCGCTGATACGGAAAAACTGTTTTGTATCATTATAAGTACATCATAAACTTGCCGGATTGCGAGCGATCACCGATTTAGAGAGATTTTCCCGTTCCCCGCATAATTCCTGCATGACAGATTGGTTTTCAACCGGTATAGAATTTCCCATCGGAATTGCATTCCATTCCGGTTTTGTCTGGCTGCATTTATCATTTCGGCATCTCAATTTATCTTCTTTTAATTTTATTTTTAATTTGGATAAAATTTTCCCTTTTACAAGAAAACACTTTTTACCAATTCCCGTTACTTTTTATACCGTTTATCTACATACGAAATTTATAGCCGACAATCTCTTATTCATGCGGCAGAACCATAAAAGCTCCGTTTGAGATTGAAAACCGAATGAACACTCAAACTTGGAGAGATATCAAGGTTTATTTATTTATTTCGATATCAATAATTGCACATAAACTGATACCTATTCGAAATCACCATATAGACTGCTCGTAAATCAAGTTTTACGCACTTCCGTTTGCCCACAGCGTTACTCTGTGCGATACGGGAGTAGGTATAATTTTTTCCGAAAACAAGGGTCTCTCGTATTATCTCACGACCATCTCGGAAAAAGGAGGAGAACTCCTTTACTCCCTTAGAATTGCTCGCTATTATTTATAACCAGGGAGATATACTATGGGGATCGATATATAAAGATTAACAAGAAAATCTTTGCCCAAGCTAAAAATTCTTTTTCTCAAAAATTAAATATTACGAAATATTACCCAAAATTTGAGATCCTCTAAAATCTGAAGAAGCCCTAACCATATACTCTAGATGAAAATCTACCCATAAAACGCTTTAGATTATTGAAATATGAGGCCTTATAGAAACAATGGATTAAAATCTGAATTTAGGCATTACTTAAGCCAAAAACTTTTATTACTTATCGAGCAGCCAAGTCAATTTCTACATATTTCATTTTGGTAATTTCTGATAGTCTTTGTAAGATGTCGAAAGCTAGTAATTATATGTTTCAAAACTAACGCGAAATTTGTTCAGAAATAAAGATTTAAAAAAAATTAAAGCAGATCCTGTTTTAAAGATTTTAACCTATTAATTACGAAAAAAATATCTCTTTGGAGATATGTACCTTCAACGTTCTTTGATATTTAAACAAATCTGGCAAGGGGGTAGTTAATTTTGTTACCATAAAAAGAACTTCCCCACACTACTACGTACTGCAAATGCAATTAAAATATAAATCATAAGTGATAAGCATTTTTTGACATCTCCATTGTATTCTTTTATCTAAACGAATGGAAGTCTGTAATGTATAAGTTTGGATAGAAAAAAAGGCATCAATAAAAGTAGGGGAGCTTCGTAATTTACACGTTTCCACGGCGAATGGGGGTGGCATCTATTATTATCACTTATTTACAAATCTAGATATCATTTAATGGCTTTTTATTGGGAAATGTGTTCACATGAGGACATGTTTCAGCCGATTTATGTACAGATGTAACGCATTTTAATTGAAATGGTTTCTATTGTTTTTATTGAAGAAAAGGGGTTGCGGACATGTACTATCGACATGTATTTTTATTTTTCCTCGTACATACGAACCACGAAGCCTTTTTATCTGGCAATAAATTACATTTCCACCTGCGCGCATAAAGCAATAACTAATATAGCAAACTACCCTTGCTAATATGCGTCCAATGATATTATCGCTTCCTGTAAGGCATGGTAGGTTTATTTCTATCTCAGTTGAGGTCTGACGATTTGTTCATGTTCTTGTCGCAATAATATTAATTACTAAACAGTCACCGTTTTATCTCGGCCTTGGTAATTGGATGTTTTGCATAGCAGAAATGTTATAATTGTCACAACTTTAATGTATTTTACATGTAAGGGATTAAAATTATTTCCCCCTCAATGTCGTTATCTAGGAATAGCACAATTGATCTATAACTTCATTTTTTCTGCTATGCTGTAATAAAGCTAAAGGAAAAATGATGATAAATTAGCAATCCATCGCACGGATTTACTGTGGGGTCGGACAGAGAACATAACAGTTTTGTGAATAATAAATATAGCACATCGGAAACCCTTATCTCTCCTGATAACACCGAATAGTTATTGTGTCTGTTACTGCGCGGACGTGATTGCCACGCATTGACATCCATGTTTAATTCCCCTGTATACACGTGGTAACACCTCACCGAGTTCAGAAAGCACCTCTGAAACAGTACAGACTCTCCCTGCCGCTAGAATCGCAATTAAAATAGCGTTTACTGTTCTTCAATCACGCAGGGTGTTTTTTGGGGGAAGGAGACAACGACGGGGCTACATAATACTAGTAATCAGTGACTCAACTAAACATCACATAATTGCCTTTCAATTTTACTCGTCGCTTAATCCGACGAAATGTAGTTATTAGTTTGATTTGCTATTGAATTTTAGGTATATTTTTTTTCAAACTGCCATAATCTCCCGGGCGTATATGTATGTATGTAAATTCTAGTCGCCATAAGATAATTAAATGATCCAGTACTATCACAGTAAAGTGTAATTACCGTTCGAAATGGTACATTATTGAATTATTGTCGCAGTAAACCATGTTATAGACACATCTTAGCATCCCGAATCGTAAATGAAGATGAAAAGATAACTCAAGTTTATGTAGCACTTAGTTTTCGCAGTCTTCCTTAGGGCTTCTTAGTTACGCTACGGGAACAAGATATTGCTCTTAAACACTGCGTTATGGTTATATAAATATTAAGTAGGAGACCTATCAGACGTTGGAGCGGGGAAAGATTCGTTTTCTAATGTCTTGGAGAGTGGGTTCGGCGGGAATGATAACAATTAGATCCTGGCTTTGGGCGTCGCACGCAAGAAGGATTAAGACTGGCTTTGTCATCAAGGTAATGGAAGGGACTCTGATGCCATCTCAGCGTCGATTGTGTTATTAATGTATTCGCAAATCAAAGATGGAATCACTAATGTGAGCAATTGTTTGCTCTTTAGAGCAAGGGTGCCTTAAGGCGTTCCAAACATATTTTCGATCAATTACCGGAGTTGCAAACAGTCCCTAAGCCCTCCAAACATATATCAATTAGTTTGAATTAATTAGATTAAAACTTGAATATCTTTTACGTTTAATTGAATCTCGCGGTGGTAGTATAATACGTCATACAAAATAATTAAGTTTGCCTATATTAACGCGATGCATACATATGATGACTCGCGGCCAACCACGATAGAACAACGGCTATAAATTATTGGTACGCTACATAATCATCATCATCCATGGCCCTCTACTATGCGTACGAAGCGAGGGCCTAATGCAAACCCATGAATATGTACGTGACGGTCAATTTGTTTCTAAATGTACTACAATACATCAAGCTTTACTTGTCGTTAAGTCTGTCTGCATTAGCACCGGACCGTCACGTGGACAAATCTGTTTGTACCATTAGAATATTTCGAACCGAAATTACATTTGTCAGGTGGAATTTAATACTGTCTCCCCTGTACTTTCGCGTGGTAGGCCGATCTGGCCGCGGTGCCAAACCGTATTCGTACCGCAACGCTGGTAATACCGCGTTAACTCTAATAGGGACACGCTGTGCGTTTTAATTAATTTTGTTTTAGCGTTTAATGATTTTGAACTTCGACTGATTAGCGTTATTGTTTCCATTATTCCCTTTTAACTGTAATAATATTGGATTCAAACTTATTCATTGCGCATGCTTACTTTTTCAAATAAATTAAGCACTTTACTTATAAGGAGTGCGACGTAACTAAGCTCAAGGAATAGTATGTAAAAAAATTAGCGAATATGCCCTTTATTGTCGGAACTTAAATTTAAAAATCTCTACTGGGAAAAATGCTCACATGAATCAGCGATAGCATATACGAAAGCTTTTACAGACGACCACTATTGAAATTCGACATTATTATTTTTGTAACGTTTATATTTGTTATTGGTGAAGCAGTGACAACACAAAAATCGGCTGCGATTTAAAAAAACAATTGGTGAGAAAATGGAAGCTTCAGCTAAAAGTTTTCGTTGGATGATCTATTTCGATTTTAGTAGAAGCCTAACGATAGAAAAATGGAATATAAACAATAAAATAAAAAAAGCAACAATAATATATTATGGTATAAATAAAATAGTTTTGCTACAGGTATGTAATAGGTTAGTTATATCACCAGTCAAGTAGGGATGTGAAACATGGTAGTACAGCTGTGCGTGACTGTATGATGGTTGTAGGAATTGGCGCGCTGGTTCCTCAGTAATGGATATAAAGCACTAGTACGTATATATTTTCAATAAAACGATAACAACTTAACAACTAACTTAATAATGAAATGCACTAGCTGGAGTCCATTCATGGTGCTTCGCTCGATGAGAGAATATTAGTGAGTGTGTTCTCTAATGCGATTGCGCTGTCCTTCCAATAGTAAAAGCAATGGCGTATGCAACCCACTTTACAGAGGTGCCAGTAAAGAAGACATTCAAAGGTATATTCGAGATTCGAATAACAGTAAATGCTGTAGAGATGAAGTATATTAGAAGGATACCAGGAGTAACGAAACATGATAAGCTAACAAACGAAGAAATTAGAGAAACATTAAAATAAACACCAACAGTGAAAAAAAATAGAGAGCATGCAGATGAACTGGTTTGGACATATAGTGAAAAAGAAACAAAAGAAACTAGTTAAAACAATAGCAGATGCAGGAATAGAAAGAGAAAAAAAGAAGAGGAAAACCAAGGGACCATGGATAGAAAGAATAAAAGTGATAGGTTTGAAGAGGGACAAACTAATACAGGACATAAGAAGACTGGCCAGAAATAGGAAAATTGAATTAAAGAAATGGGTGAGACACCAGCATACCCGATTAGGGTACCAGAGTCTCGAGAAAAAAAGAAGAAAAAGGAATAAAGACCTAACGTAACAACTGTACGTCGAATTACTTTATCCAACTTTTGCTAACAAAGCATCACCAAAAAATTACAACTGGTTTGCAGAATTTTGTAATAACCATGCCATTCCGTTAGTGATGAATTTCGTGAGGGTCGATCAAAACTGTTTTCCAAAAAACATCGAAAAAGATAGGCATGTGACTTACCACGAAATAGAGGTATCCTTAGAAACATCGAAGATTTTGTACATTAAGATGTGAAAAAGATCCGCTCGCAACGGATTCCGTATAATTTGACCCAAACACAAAAAAGAGGAAAAAACATTGAATTGGTATCACATTGTCCGTATCCACCTAACGACTTCATTTATTCCCCAATGTAAAGCAAAAAGTGCGTGTACAACAATTTACATCACCTCAAGAATCTATTGAAGCCTTCAATAACCACATATGTTTTGGACATATGTGGAAAAACTCTTTCGAGAATTGGTTTGAACGCATACAAAAATAGCGAATATTTTGCAAAACAATAAAATGATAGGAATGACAATAAAAAAATTGTTTTTCTTTCATTATTTCTGTAAAAATTTAAGGTTTTCCTCGTATTATTGGCATGGGCATACAATTCGATCAAATAACTCATAATTATAATTAACAAAAACAAATCTGGAGATTATTTTTTTGAAAAAATGAAGAATTTCTTTGAAACATTCACGAACTATTACATTAACGAAGACCGGATAATTTTGTCTTAGTCACCGGATCAAAGTCTATCGAATACGATACTGAAAATAAATTTTGAAAAAAAGATTTTGTGAAATTTTCACAAGGAATATTTTCTTTAAATTTTCTTCATTCTTTCATAACTTCCCAACTAGAACAGATAGCAAGTTGAAGGTTAGTTACTAAGAAGATTTTAATGATCTAAGGCGAATTAAAATGAAGTTTTCGTAACACGAGGTTTGTGGGCTAAATCGCTACAAAGTTTTAGAAATTTTATATCAACGTTTTTACATGTCTTAAAACGTAACTCGAGAAGTAAGAGAGATAGCAGAACAAGGATTGCACCGACCGGTTCTACTGGTCAGTTTTCATCTGGAAAAACAGAGGCTGTGAAAAATTCCCCAAAATCAAATGTCTTCAAACTGACGTTGGGTTTCGGCCGAGATTTTTTTAAATTTAAGATATACAATTTTCAAACAAAAACCATCTGGAGTATTAAGTATTTTTGGTTCTAATAATATGTTAATTTGTTTTCAAATTATTAATATGCGCTTTCTCACATTTCCATAACCTCTACAGATCTGTAATTTCAAAGTTTTCGACAACTTTTAACACGAGTTGTGCATCAACTAGCAAATTTTGGGTTATTTATGATCTAATGTAGCTACATACTTTTGACTAAAAAAGCGTTTTATATATTACTTATCAAGTCTTTACTGAAGCCAACTTTAACTTACAGTACACTAGGTTTATTGAGGTCAATCGAAAGCATTACAGTATTGAGTGTAGGTTATTTTCGAAAAGTAAAGGGAAATCAACTCCACGAGTGCTGTCTAGAAACGCTCTCCTGTTAGACATAGAAGGTATATCACAATGCCCCGAAGTTATTTCTGAGACAAAACGATTTCAAGATATTCAAAAATAGAATAAACGCTTTTAACATAAATAAAATTTCAGTTCGCGCAAAAAGCGAATTAAATTTTCCATTAAAAGTAAATATCTTTCGATTGTGGTTCAGGTTGATACTGCGACCTCCTGGTATCTTATTAGGAATCGTATAAACCAATAAAACAAGCATATTCCCTTCGAAGTTATAATATACGATTAAAGTTAGTACAGCAAGAAAATAATATACTGGAATATAATCTAATGTTGGTCGCTGCGTAGGAGAAAGTTAGGTACAAGTTTTACTTGTAAATGTGTACTCAAGTAGAATATTTGGTCTGGTAGAAGAAGAATGTCGCATCCGAAAAGGGGGAAAAGGGATGTTTTGATTTAGAAGTAACGGAAACGTCTAGATCGGTACAGTACGAATTTATGTTTTGTCTCTCCGGCTCCACCGTCTAAGGAACAAGAGAAGACCCTACACGCATACCATGCACACGGATCGGCCACCAGAGGGCGTGCGAACGCGTAACCGTATAACAACCAAGATGACTCGGATTGCCCTAGCGGTCCGTCAAGAGAACGTCAACCGCACAAAGACGCCTTCAGCAATCGAAGCGAATATTGCCGGCTGTCTAATTAATTGCTTTAATGAAGCTGAAACTGCTAAGAGGTCGAAACGGTTATTAAAGAGAAGAATCTAGGCACGCGTACGCTTGAAATAAGACCGGCACCCATCTGGCTGATGTTTTGTTTTCAACATCCACAGCGTACAATTTTCAAACAGGGGTACGGGTCGTGTTGACTTCAAGCACGTGTTTGGTGTTTCACAATACAATATACGTCATCATTTGAAGATTACTATTATTATAAAACCTAACGCAATTAATTACAGAAATTCATCGTCCTTCTTAAGATTTACTCACTACACTAATACGTGGAATATGCTATCACTGATAAACCATCGAAATCTACTGGTCTAAACAAGGTCATTATTAGTATTAGTCGATGTTTATATATTCATTACCTCAACAGCAGCTCAAATACACTTGCAGATATCAATACAATGCCCCTAATTAGGAACGTAAGTGGCCCAATAATATTTGCACTAGATTAATTCCCCTACCTATTACCAGTCAGTAGCCCACATTGTGTATAAAAACTAAATAGATATATGTATAAACACATACAATTGCTCATTATTCTGTAACGAAGACGTTGTAAAAAAATTAAATAAGTACAGTAAACGACTTTTGATAATGAAGCACCATCAGAAAAGGCTGTTCCCAACTGCTTTATAGAATTTGCAAAATTTCGTGAAAATTGAGTAAAATCAGTTGTTGTTAAAAAAAACTTGGATGCACATGAACAGGATCGGCACGTGACTTACCATGAAATAGAGACTGTAGTACATTCAATTTTGTATGAACATTTAGGTATGAAAAAGATCTGTAACCGACAGATTCCGCATAATTTGACCCAAGCATAAGAAAAGAGTCGAATTAGTTGGTGTAGAAAAATGTTAAAAAATGTCGACATCGTAGCAGTTGAAGGAAGAAGGAAACTAAGCAACAGTCAACTGTTTGGGTGTTATCAGATGAATCAAATCCAACAAAAGCTGTTTCTTTCGTTGTACTGGACATGTCGCAAGCATTGCTTTGGGCAGTTGATGCTGAATGGTATACAATAATTTGTTTACCAGAAGTCGCTGATGAAATTAGAAAAAACAATTAAAAACTTCTGATCATCTCAAAGCACGTCAAACTATTAACTATTTGAAAAAGAAAAACATTTAATAAATGTCTCATTTCCTGTATTCACCTAATTTATCGTCTGATGACTTCTTTTTGTTCCCGAGTATCAAACAATAAATGCGTGAAAGGCGATTCTTATGATCTGAAAAAACTCTTGAAGACTCCAAAAACCCTGTTTTGGAAATGCCACCTTCACTCTGGGAAAAATATTTCGCGAAGTGGTTCGAATGCATGCAAAAGTGTAGAGATCTTAATGGGGAATAAAATGGTTTGTACCAAAATATTGTTTTTGTAAAAATATACACATGGTACATTTTCAGGATTATTAAATGGCTACAAGTTTTTCTAAGGTAGATTATACACAAAACAGTTGTACAATATTTTTAAAATTATATATAAAATACAGAGATAAGCTATGTACAAAGGCATGTGGTTGAGGTTTCAAATTAAATTCTGTGAAATTCTTGTATTGTGACGATATCTATTCATCAATACAAACGTGGATTAATTTCAAAATCAGAAATAGATTGTGTGGTGTGTAACCTTGAAAGGAAGTCTTCCGTTTGGACTTGTTACCTAGAAATATGCTATACAGTGCAACAATTAACAGTTAATGAACAAGCAGTTCGAAATCAATTAAATAAAAATATTATGGAGGTCTGAACTAAGTACTGGGATAACCTCAATGTTGTCAATTTAAAAAATGCATTACCTGAGCATCAATATCACCAGTTTAGATGATGTCGATGTTGCATTTCCAGAGTCTTTGGATGACTTTATGTATTATTACGAGCTGTTCAAAGGGGACGGAGGCACTTGTATGAATGCACAACTCTATCAGAGCATCTAGCAATCGCCTGAAAATGGTCTATTCATTAATGAGAGCTACAAGCAATTATGTAAATATAATACAACACTACAATAAAATATCTCAAAAAAATACACAAAAAAATCGATAAGGGGTTGTTACACAACTATATTGAGAAATATTGAATATAAAACTAAATATGGTCAAATCGAAACAAATACGATGAAAGAAATGAGCCTTGTAGAATCTAATGTGAAAGCTAAAGTTGTTCAAAACAATAATACTAAAATCCACCAAAATATAGTTACAACAGAGTACTAATTCCAGTACTTAAAAGGGGTTATGAGAGGACACTAGAAAATTAATGCCGATTTCAATATTAAACAGATTCTCAAAAATATTTGAAACAGCCATAAATGAATAATTTTCTCTTTGATAGGTACATCATCAATAATGGTCAGCATGGATTTTGTTGTGAAAGGTCGACAGAAACTAAAAACTAAATAACTAAATAACTAGATAACTAAAAACCTATATAAAAAAGCGTGTGGTCAGTTAGTTCTTTAACTTTTCCTTGGCGTTTGATACAGTTGATAGCAGATTTGTTTTAAAGAAGTTGCACGCCGTTGGTATATGAAGCGTTAGTTCTATCGTTTATAAACAATGGATAAATCAGTAAATGTCGATAATGCGCTACCTGATGTGTACAATGTAAAACCCGACATGGCACTATTACTATTTACTGCATAAATAAAGGTCTCTTATAGAGAAGTCAAGATAATTTCAAAAATGAGCTAAAAAATTAACTGATCAATAAATGTTATTCTGTAATAATAATAATGATTCAAAAAAATCAAAATATCTAATGTTGGTAATAAAAATCCGCAGATTAGTAATACTCTGTTCATACATTAACTTTTGTGAATTTACATACTATTCATTATTTGTTCTGTCTGATGTCAAATTAGCAACTATTAGGCGTAGTGAGATATGAAATTTAAAATTACTGAAATATTTTACTGTCATATGCCATGTGCATTTGCTTTCTTTTTTTTTTAGCTTAATCTACTAATGAAAAATGGGCATTTGAACCTAAACTCTTTATTTAAAAAAGCAAACAAGTGAACATAAAAAGTTACATAAAAAGTGACATAAAAAAAATTGACAACGAATATTTAAAAAATGAGAAAAATAAGAAAAATAAGAAAAATACAAAAAATAAGAAAAATAAGAAAAATACAAAAAATAAGAAAAATAAGAAAATAAGAAAAATAAAAAAAATACGAAAAATAAGAAAAATAAGAACAAACCTAAATTGCAAAAGACAATATTATTAAGATAATATATATTTCTTGAAGGTAGAATTCAAATTGTGTTTCCATATATCGGCAAAATTCCTTCCATCCACCTTTAAAGGGAAAAAAATATAGTACACAATTCTAGAGATAGAAAAAATCTGATGAACTTACATTATTTCCTATTTCTGTAATGCATTGGTCTTGCCCAGGAAACGTCTATCATAACATTGTTGAGCTCCTGATAAGCAATGGCTTCAAAGCATATTTCAGCAGCACGTCTGGTAACGAAATGGATAAAAGCATAACTGTGGGCCCTGTGGATCTTCTCGATATACTGAGGTCTGACGAACTTTATCAGAAATTGTTTTAGAACTTCAGTAGTTGTCTCCATACTCAAATTTCTTAAGTACAATCTCTTGACGTGAGACATTACATCTGGGTCGATATGTGGTTCGCGATCAGCCCAGTTGATGTAGAGGAAAGTATCCCATAGCACAGAAGAATCTTGGAGTTTGAATTTCTTCAAAGCTTCTAAAGCCAAGCCTCGAGTTGCAAAATCGATAAACGCAAATCCACGATGTTTGGTTTGATCATCTGTATCCAAGAACAATATGATGTTTTCTACTCCTTCGACATAATTTTGAAGAGTTTCAAGTATTTCTTCCTTAGTTTTATCCGTTGGAATACCATTCAGATGCAAGCGACAATTCTCATGGGACTTATGAACGGTTATCTCCTGTCCTACTCTTATCTGAAAGCCATGGATATTCAAAACAGCGCGATCAGCATGATGAGGTAGGTAATAAGATATGAAGCAGAAACCTCTACTAGCACCATCATAATCAACAAAAAGACGGATCCTATAGATCGGTCCAATTCGCGCGAAGAGTGGCATGATCTCATCTTCAAACACATCACGTGGTAGCTTCCCAACAAAGATTTCGGACCCAAAAAGCGGCTTTCTAGGATCGTTTGGCAGAAAATATTTCCTTTCTCCATTAGTTTGAATAATTATATAACCGGTACGCCTCATTAACGCAATACAACGATCAAATGCCGCCTCCATCTCAAAAAAAACGTATCTAACCTTAAAAAATATACACGTTACACTGCGAACATAAAAATGTCTCTAAAATAACGGTAGAGGATGTATTTTGGCGGGATTGGTTTGTTACGATGTGCGCAAGCGTAAATTGTAATTAATGGATATTGCTTATTTGAAAAATGTCGTAGATTAGAATGTATTTTAATTGTAGATTCATTTTAATCGTCACAAATTGTTTGTAATTAATTAATTTGGAAAATTATAAAACTATTAATTAATGGTAATACCTACACTAATACCTAGTGTCGCCAACTTAAAATTAGTGTGAAATTTATTAATTTTAATATCAGAATGATTATATGACAATTATACTATTTTTATTTGAAAAATCTATTGAATTAAAAATTTATTAATCAAATAAAATTTTACCCCACTAAATGTCGTAAAATTTCCATTAAGTCAACGATACTGATACCAATCATTAAAACTTAAATTCCCTACATGCGAATTTTGCCATACTTTGTTTAATATTGATGATGATTTTTATGATTTTTAAAATCCATTAAATGAGGAAATTTTAGATCAATAGGCAAACAAAATGAATATTTATACGTTTTAACAATTCTCAAATAAGCAATATATTTTTATTACAGTTTTCTAACTTATCTAAAATATATAACCAACCGTTGTCAACTTTGAATTTCATTGGTGCGTAGGAAATGAAGCGTGCGTCCATGCTAACAGACCTAATCCCGCTAAAACGGGTTTTCAAGAGCCATTTTGTCGTTCGCTGTGTAACGTGTACATCGTTCGTGGTGAGTTACCTTTTTTTACTTGAAATGGAAAGAGCATTTAATCGTTGTGTATCTTTAATGAACAATACCGGTTACTTGATTATTCAAACAAACGGTGAAAGAAAATATTTTCGCCCAAACGACCCAAAAAAACCACTTTTTGGTTCCGAAATTTTTGTTGGAAAGCTACCACGTGACATGTTCGAAGATGAGATCGTGCCACTCTTCGCGAAAATTGGAGCGATCTACAAAATACGTCTTATTCTTAATTATGATGGCTTTAATAAAGGTTTCTGCTTCATAACCTATTATTTACCTCACCACGCTGTTCGTGCCATTATAACTATGCATGGCTTTCAAATAAGACCGGGGCAGCACATTGCTGTCCACAAGTCTCGTGAAAATTGTCGCTTGTACCTTAATGGTATCCCGACAGCTAATACCGAGGAGGAAATACACCAAACTCTGCAAAACCACGTGGAAGGAATAGAAAACATCGTACTGCTTACAGATCGAGATAATCAAAACCAACATCGCGGTTTTGCATTTATTGATTTCGCATCTCACGCTTTAGCTTTGAAAGCTTTAAACACCCTAGCTTCGATTCCGATTGTCTTATGGGAAAATCCTATGTACGTCAACTGGGCTGATCCTCAACCACAGATCGATCCAGTCGCAATGTCTCGCGTCAAGATATTGTACCTAAGGAATTTGCATCAAGAAATGACTACTCGAGATCTGAGACAATTTTTGGAAATGTTTGTAAGACCGCAATACATCGAAAGAATCTACAGAGCTTACCACTATGCTTTCGTTCATTTTCGCAGTAGACGTATTGCTGAAATGTGCTTCGAAGCCATCGCTTATCAAAAGCTTAACAATATTAAGATCGATGTATCCTGGGCGAGACCGACAGAACAACATGGAAATAGAGAATAATTTCCAAGCAAATTAAATTAGTTTTTCGTTTATAATTTAGAACTATTTTTTTTATTTTTTTATTTTTTTGAATTTTTACTATATAGCAAAGAATTAAATTTTAATTTAATCCCTTTTCAAGAGTAGTTCAACAGTAGTCTTTTGTAATTTAAATTTGTTCTTATTTTTTAGTTTTTTTTTCCTTTCAATTTTTTTATAAGTTTACTTTGTCGTTCGTGTATTTTATGTGTTTAATTTTTTAATAAAGTGTTCATGTTCCAAATTTCAGTTTTTATTAGTAAATTTGAACAAAAAAGGAGAAAAAACTGCATCTGACAGTTTCTATAAAATATTTCAGTATTTTTCAATTTTCATATCCCTGCTGTACATACAAGCCACGTTAGGTAAAATATATTATGGTAAACAAATAGCTTTTCCACGTTTTCTGGAGACCGAAGCTTTAGAAAAATTAAAATAACAAAGAGAAAGTCGCGTAAGAGAAACCAAGCGAAAACTTAAGGCACTGGTAAGTTGAATTATGTCGACTATATATCTAAAGAACCCCTCGAGAAGTTAGATGGCGTGCATATGTGAGGTATTTCCAAGATATAGCTTGCGATATAAAATTATTCATACCTTTTTCGTCGATGGAAACAATTTTGTAGGGATTGTATCAACCTATCAACTTGCACACGTTAACAAATTGACGGTTCATTACTCGATCCACCCCACTTTTATTGGTTACTATCGTTGTCATTAACAAAGCAATTAGCGGAGCTGAATTGTCCTTGACTAACTCGGTGCGATAGGGACACCTGAGGCACAGAATTTTACACCTAACATTCTCCCTTTATCATTGATTAATAATAAATTTCATTCTGTTGAATTCCTACTTTTTTCCAGTTATTATAATTAGTTCATTTTGACGTTTACTTTCCTTGTTATTTATGAATACTTCTTAACGCCTTGTTGGAGCTACATTTCACAAAACTTTGTATGTGTACGTGGCTATAAATCACCGAAGTTTCTATACATATATATTTTTTCAACCTTTTTAAAGTTACACACGAAAAGCAAGTTAACGGAAGTTTATTATACTTCACACTTACGAGTCGTTATTTAGCCATTTAACTTTGTTGAATATGCTCACGTATATATGGATGATTTATTTCCAACGCGCTATTGCCATTGTTAAAAATAGTATACGGCTATTACGAAAATACGGCCATAAAATGAAATTGTTGAGTTAAAAAATGTTCCCCTTTTTTATTATTCAAATTGGATAAAATGTTGTAAGCAGAAAAGACGATCGCGAAGACAAGAAACGAATTAAAATTGGAAGTAACTGAATACCTCCTTTGATTATTTCCAAATTGACTCGATCGTATAGACCGCCTTCGATGCAAATTAATTTTATATTCAATTTACATGTTCCTTTGTAAAACGATATCGACTATTAGATGTTATTAAACATTTAGATTAACGCCAACTCAATTTAGAAGCTATTGTTGAACTGATATTCAAGGTTTACCCTTCGCCACAGTAACGGTTGGTCGGGGGTGACAGAACATATAATGTCGACCCATATTTTAAGTTTTCAATTGATCACTTATTCGTATGCAGAAAGCAATAGAATTGTATTAAGACACGTGTTTTATTGTTTTATTAGAGTGGATACATTTGCTGCTTTGATTAAAGTCTACAATTATAGAGTTTTTCTAAATTACGCAGCGAACAAATAATCAAACTAACTAAGCAAATGAAAGATATGAAACAGTACTCTTGTGAGCGTATAACGGCGAATCAATCCAACTACGACAATTATGTTTGGAAGCATGAACAGAACTCAATCAGGTTTTCTAGAATAATATTGCATTCTTTATATATGCAATAGGAAAATAACCTTTCAAATAAAGCGGTTGTATGGTAAATTGGTGAAATCAAACATCGAAATCGTCAGTCGACAATCCCAATTCAGAAATATTGTATAATCATTCATTATGGCCCACAAGGCCATCAAAATTAAAAAAGTGCGACTAAGAAATAATTTAAACTTTTTCACAAGTAGGCTGTAGAGTGTTTAAGATTTTGAGTAAAAGACGCAGTATATAAAGTGGACTTAAAACGGCACTTCTTATCTTATTCTTAAAAGTGGAGAAGTTTCTAGAGAAGAGTCTTTAGAAATCTTCTGAAGAAGCTGACAGCATGGTCAGCGAAACGTCAAGTAAAATATTAACTACACGACATCACCCGAAAGACATTTCTACTATGGATTACGGTCGTAAAAGCCTACACTCATCCAATTGCTTGTTTGTATTAAAGTGTCATTTGTGGTCGCTTTCAATTTTTTTTTTAGAAATTGATTCAATTCAACGCTTTTATAGCAATAACCTTCGTATCCACTCCTTGAAAATACTCACGGGCCGGCACTGCTCGGCCATCAATTTACGACGAATTAAACCTGCCAATTTTAACCCCTGCTAGGGGTCGTAAGATACAACTGGACAGTAAGGATAAAGTGTCCCGTCTATAAATGACTTAAATGGTTTTAGGTTAGCTACGTAGTAAAACAAAACAAAGGGTGAATTTAATGTGCTCTGGAAATTGGGAGAATTTACCCTATCATTTTATTTTATTTTAAAATTAGAAATAAGTATCAAATTTTCTTATCTTAAGTTGGTCGAAAAGCTTTAGGTAATAATAGATTAAATCGACTCTTTCGACTACTATCCCTACATGTGCTCCCTATTTTTCTCTCCGTTGTAATTATTTCAACCCCATAAAGTTTTATTGAGACGTTAAGCGATAATTAATATTGAATCATTCGGAATGACCCTCGAGGTTAAATATTTGCGCGAATGGAAAAAACGGTGCCTTCGCAATTAAACTGGAAGGGTAATTTCTAGGTAGCAAAATTTAAAAAGGTCACCCGAGTCGAAGTATATGTGTTGCACTTTCTACACAGCTTCGAGGGGGTGAACTTAATTTCCAGAACAATCACCATTATGGATACGATTCCCGGAATATTTGTAATATGTCCGTTTTCGGTGGTCATCGTGTAATATACGTCGAGATATAGGGGTAAGTTAATGATTTTGTGCCCGGGGTAAATGCCCTGCTCACATACAAACATATGTAGAATATCTACATACCTACATATGACCGGGGTTTTTTTTGTAAAATAAAAAAGGAATTTTTCCATTTAGTGCGACTATTCTCTAAGACCTTGTGCCGAATTCGCTCATTATACAAAGTAAAATTCAACCATAAAGGCATTACACATTTACCATCGTTTTAATATCTATCTGTTCCTGGCATTAACTGAACTGCAGCCTGTTACAGATTTAGTAATAGGTATAAATTGTACTTGATCATAAAATTCTACGTTCGGATTGGATTGGCGCGTACGCGTTATCTTAGTGGGCATCGCATTTCGAAAGTTTAATTGCTGAGTTAACTACGGCAATGTCCATTACTAGCGTTTAACGATGAAATGTACATACAGCCATACGGAAATGTCCGCAGGGTACATGTTTATAGCCCTTTCTTTTAAGATTTTTTTTTACATTGAATTCTATTGATTCGGTGTAACGTAACGAAAATGAATACTCGCAATCACAGATAACAGTCCTGCGAAAAATTTGCGGCTAGAATTTTGACGCAACACATAATTTTTTTATACAACCGTCATAGTTTTTATTATATAAACCTACTAATAATTTGCTGGCGTTTACTAAAAATTGCCTTTGTCAAAAACACTTATTTTACAAACTTGGGGATCAAGAAGAATCCTGGGCACCACATGCTGCTTACAAGATTTGCGAAGAAGGGCTTTGGGTTAAAGACACAAAGAAAGCTGTATCCTTTGGAATGCTTTGGTTGATATGCAGGCAAGAACCATACAAACAAAACATATGTTACAAAAGCTTTAAATTGCGCATCCAAATATTAAGTCCGCAATAATGCCAATACCTCATGGTGTTGATATCACTATACTTGTGGCACAGAAAATATCGTCAATTATGAAGAAAATAACGAAACCTTAGCTAATGCGGAGATTGATGTGTTTCAACCTTAATCTTCAAATAAACATGTAGTTCAGCTGTTTTCGCAAGAAGAGTTGTTCCCCAAAAATTTCGAAATACTAGGACCAAGATTAAAACAAAATATTGAGAAAGCTTTTTATGAGGATAATCACAACTGGCCGAAATATTTGCAGTCAACAACTTGGATTCGCGAAATATCCATGTCTTTCGTGAGTAGGATAGTAGAGCTATTAGATTAACAATAAGATAAACAATAAAATAAGAATTAAAAAAAAAATACGAAAGAAAAATAAGATTAACAATGGATAAAGAGAAATTGGCCAACAAGAGGGTATTTACCTACTGTCAAAATTATTAGGCCTCATAACAAGAAAAAACCCGTTTTGAAAAATCTACATACACAAACACACCTACCTGCTTTACCTACAACATATTTAATATATACAGAGTGTCCCTTTTTTGCGTAAAGTGCGTTTCCTAAACGAATCTCTTCGCCCCCCCCCCATGTGTTTTGTATATCTACACGGGTATTTATGCATTCGGAGCGTGAGAAATTTGAATGACAGAGTAATCCCTTACTGACACAGCCGATCTTCGTTAATAAATGACCACCGGCTACCGCATGCAAATGCATGTAAATACGTTCTGCGATGGAATAAAGAAAATCACCCCCGTGTAACCCGTCAACTGACCCTTTGCGTTCATATTGCCCACATACCATTATCCGGGAAACACGTTCTGCAAAAAAAAAGATCAAATCAGCATTAAACTATATGGCGTTCGCTTATTAGAATTGGGAAATCGGGTTTTACAGATATTAAAACGTTCGTTGATATCGTTTCGGAATGAAAAAAGTGATTGACAAGTTAAGTTATTTTAATTCTTTGGAGAAAATAAAACGAATTGCGTGATTTAAAATGGATAGAAATGAAAAAATGAAGTACTACGCATGCGTAGTAAATTTACTGTCTTTAAGCAATAATTCTAATGAGTTCGATGAGAGTCTAAAAATTTGTTATACATTTTAATACAATGTATTGTTGCAACGTATTTTGATGGCCAATTTAATCATGTACACCGGTATCAATAAAAATAGTAATTATACTTTTAATAGGAAACCGAGATTTAGTCACTATGTATTACGATCGTTTTTAGTAGTGATGATATAAATATATAATGTCCTAGGGTAGTTGTACTCTAGCATGATGGAATCGACATTTTATGATCATTCCGTATTGTCTAATGTATGCACACACAATAAACCGACATTGTCTGTCTATTGCAGGCAGCGTAGCTCCATCTAGCGGAACAACTTTAACGATCAGCAGAATCTGTTTTAATATACTATTTGTAAATTCTCTTTTAATCTAAATTTTCTACACGTTAAATCAGATTTTTTAAATTCCCTAGTTTATAATTTTATTGGATTATGCCACAATAAACATTTTAAATAAAAGTATATGTGCCTGTGAGGATTGTTTTTATAGAATGAAACTAAAAAAAGCCCACATGTTCTTCTTTAAACAAACTCGAACATTTATGTTGTATCTATGTGTGTTGTGAATTAGTAACATTAAAAATTTAATAACTAATAATTTTAAACTATGCTGAATTACATTTTATATTTGATTCTAGTAAGTACGAACTCTTGAACATTACTAAAAACATAATCCTGTGTTCTTAATTGTAGTATATGTTACTTTCGACATGCTCTTGTAAAAATCTTCTTCCACATGCTGACAATCTACAAAGCTTTCTAACAGAAAAATTCTTATATATAAATGAGGAATTAAATATAAATATTGCTGAGCATTTAATAACAGAAAGAGGTATATGTAACAAATTATTAATTTTTATAATTAGATGTCGCAAATTTGATTTATTTTCTTCTTTTAGATATTCATAAAAATTTCAAATACTTGTCTTATGAAACTACCCGGATTAGCCGTCAGAAATCGCTTCACGTATTGAATTTATTTAATACCAGTTATTTTTTTAACGGTTCGCTATACGAAATTGTTCCTAGCGAATTGAATTTCTTCATCAACGAAGTTAAAGATGTCGATTTCCACGTTGGAGATGATGAAATCAAATTTATTACAGTAAGTTTCTAATTTCTGCATATTTTAGATGTTAAAATGTATTTAATTTTTAGACAATTCCTTATAACAACAAGGAATTTATAGTAGTCTGTTTAAAAAGTGGAATTTCCAACGTATATTTAGCTAGAAATATGAGGGAAATATCTTTGATGCAATCAATTGACAACCCTAACGATATTGTTGATGTGAAATTATTCGTAAACAATGAAAAATTATACTTAGTAGTAATTAGTAATTTCGATACACCACTCTCAGTTATTTTGTAAGTTTCATTTATTCAAATCACCGAATTTAATATTGAAAAAATATATTTTTAGAGTTTATAAATGGGCTGGTACTTATTTTGATAAAATCGTAGAGACTTTCTCAAAGAAAATTAACTTAATTTTTACGTTCTCAACACCAAATACTAAAATAGTAGCTGTTTTGCAAAATTCTACTCGATCCTTAATATACGAGTTCAAAGACGATCGTTTGATTAAGATTCAAATTCTGAAAATTTTAAATCCGTATTACGTAGTAAATTATGAATTCAATGAAAAAATATATCTAGGGTTTTTTAACAGAAAACTTGGGCTTATACTCTATCAATGGAATGGTGAGATTTACAAAATTTTACAATATTTTTCTACATAAAATTAAAAACAATTAAAACTTTGTTGTAGATATAGAAATGGTTTATTTAAATACTTACAATATATCAGTGGATACAGAAAAAATCCATATGAGTTATGTAAATGGCATTCCTATACTATTCATTGCAAGAAAGGTAATGTTATTTTCATCTGTTTAAAAATATCTAAATTATTTTTTTATGCATATACGCAGAGTGAGATTATAACATATAGTTTAAATGAAAATTTGAATTTTCTTGGAAACTATCTTTTCGATGATCCATTTCTCGAAATATATGAGATGAAAACAATAAGCTACAGTAATAAATATTTCCTATATTTCTTTGGAAAAACGGAAAATGATACCATTGAACTTAACTCCATGGAATTTGTAGTTCTTTCAACAGAAACAGGTACCCCCGAATCAGCTAAGTTTTGAAACTTTTTTAAATAAAATTACATGTTTTACAGATAGCAAAGTCCATGGAGAAGATTCTCTAACCTCATGCCTCTTGAATTTGGAAAAAACATTAAATAACAACGAAGAACTGGTAAACATGCCTTTAATCGAGAAGCCTAATTATTATGAAAATAACAACATAATAGAAGAAAGTTCAATATTACAACAACCCGATACTATTGAGCGATTCGAAGATGATTTGTCAAAAAAATTAGAGGAAGCTACTGATATTTTAAATGAAATTACTGCAAATCTTACCGGATTGTTCCGACCAAATATTGGAGTATGTCAAAAATTCATGAACAAAAATATAAAATTATTAAAAATATCTTTGTTATAGATATTTAAAGGCAGGATCAATATTTTGGGAGGACTTAGAACTTCTACTTTGAAAGGAGATCGTATCTACGTAGAAAAACTAAACTCCGTGGAATGGTCACCAGAAAATTGGCTATCATACGATACCAAACAGATATTTACAGGAAATTTAAAAATAGATCATGTTATTATTAAAAATTTAACAATGCCCAATGCAAATTTATTTGATGGTAACTTTATGCATTTATCCATATATCCAGACATATTTAGAAGTACGATTTTTTAGATGTCTTACTCCTAAATGGTAATCAAAAATTGTATGGACCTATAACTTTCAATTCCTTAGAAGCAAATAATCTATATACGGATAATATCAATGGAATCACTTTAAAGGATTTATACTTCAAAGGAGATTTTAGAAAGATTACTGGTACCAAGAAATTTGATTTTTTAAAATGTGATAATTTAACCATTGATATCTTAAATAAGGTGTAGTATAGTCCTCTTCACGTAACCTTCTCTATTTAACCATAAATTGCTCTTTTCATTTTAGAAAAATACTTTTGATTACTTAAAATACTTTACTGCAACTGAAAATCAAAAATATAACAGTTCTTTGGTAACCATCGAGAATTTAGAAGTAGAATCCATTAATGGTGTTAACTGGAATTCCTTCAAAGATTCTATATTCAGAAATGGAACCACTAACAAGATAACAGGTGATTTGGTAATCAAACATTTCCAAGCTGAAAAACTAAATGTCAAGTCAATAAACAACATTGACCCTAAAAATATTTTGACAAAAGGAACTAACCAAAATATCAGCGCGAGAATTGATTTTGGCAGGATAAACTCAAGAAGATTTGTCTGCCCTGACATCAATGGTGTCAACTTTGCAACGGATATTATCACTACATTAGACGAAAATGTAACCATTCCGGGTAAATATAACTTTTAAACCTATATGAGAGGAATTCCAAAGGATATTTTCTAGGACCAGTGACATTCGAGAGGATCCAGATCTTAGAAAATCTTCACTTCAATTCCACGGATCCTAACAGCGCCAAGAATAATATCTTCAACTATCAACAATATGAAATGCAACAAAACTACAAGCATGTTAAAATAATAGGAGATGTCAAAATAGGAAACTTAACTTTCCTACCGAATACTGACCTAATATTGAATGGAAAGGAATTTAACATGGTCGATATTCCAAATAAATATTGGCTTAGAAATACTCCTCAAACCATTCCTGTTCCTGTCAAGGTTTTAAATGGAATAACTGCTCCTAGCCTCGTTACATCTTTACTAAATGGAATTGAAATAAATAAATATATGCTCAATGATTTTGGAGACAAATTGCCGAGCACGTACATGTTTAATAATCTAACTGTTATTGGGAATGTTACAATCGATAACGATTTAGAGCATTCTCCAAATTTTATTATTTTAAATGCGAGTTCTGTGAAATTATCTGGAAGGTGCTTAGTTTATAAAGTATTCCCTGCCTAAATTCTGACAAAAATTAACTTTTTCAGTTACGAAATCTTTGGAAAGAAAACATTTAGAGGCAACTTATTTGCAAACAAGGCAGAAATTGAATTTCTGGATAACATAGACACAACCCATGCTTTAAATATTGAAACCAAAACAATACCAGGCAAGAAACAATTTGAATCATTAATTATAAAAGGAAATTTAACTTGTACTAGCAGCTACATAACCTTTTTGAATGATATTGAATTGAACCACATCTACAAACTATATTTGTCAGGAAATCATAATGCACATTTAGATTCTATAAAAATGAAGGATATTACAGGTAAGTAATGAAATTTAAAGTTTTTGGATTTAGAAGTGAACTGTTGTCTTTCAGTGAAAGTACTTAAAACTACGAAGTTAAATAATGAGAATTTAAACAAATACATATTAAATTTAGATAACCTACGATCAATTAAAAAATTAAAATATGTTGAAATAAAAGGAAATGTTACTGTAAACAATCTTAGTGATATCATGTATCTAAATGATGTAAACTTCAATGTAATTGCAGAGGAGGTAAAGGTGTTAGATGAAATTTACAAATAAATTTTACCTCTTCGCTAAAAGATTGCAGGTGATCCTATTATGGCAGGCCACATTAGGTTTCAAGATCATGTTTTCATTAAGAATTTCAGGGTGTCTAACATAAACAAGGTATCGTTTCAGGACCTGGCAGAAAATATAATATACAGAAACTCCAAGAACAATATAAAAGCAAAGCAATATTTCAAAAGAATCCGAACACGTATGCTTAATTTTAATTTTCTCTCTATGTCCATAAACAATTGAAATGACATTTCAGCATCATTACAATGCAGATATATTAACAACTACGACATGGTAAACATCCTAAATGTGAAAGAGAAAAAGAACCAAACTTTAACGTTGAGAAACACCTTAAGACTTAAACAAGCCCAATTTCTGAAATCGTTATCAGGCAAATTGCCTTGTGATACCCAAGAAATTGCCCGAAGTATCCAAAATCCACCAACTAGATATTGGTCTACGCTTACAATTAGAAAAAATGCAACTATAGAGGATGAGAAACACATTATAAGTTCCATTTTAGCTAACGCTATTGTCATGGGGAAAGATAACAATATAACTGCACCTGTAAGTACTTCAAAAATATCAACATTTAATTACTTCATTTTTTTTTCTTTAATTTCAGGTGACTTTTTCACGAGTTACAGCTAAAAATATTTACACCAAAAACCAAATAAATGGTATTAGTATAGAGGAAATTTATCAAGATGCTTTATTAAAGTCAAATCGTGACCAGGTACAATTCCTAAGTTAATAGGACTTCTGAATATTAATTAGAATCATTTCAGTTGATAAATGGTACTAAGACTTTTGCAAAATTAACAGCAGCTGGAGCAGTTGTCAATGGAAATGCTGAAATACCAACAGTTAATAAGCTATGGATTCAAGAAATTGATAAAAACATTATTCCTAAAGACAACATTTTCAATACAGTCATCAAAGGACATAAAATATTTACTAATGGCCTTGTAACTGGACAATTAAAAGTAAGAATAACTCACTTAAATGAACGTTATTTAGTCAAAATCTTTCGTTTCCTTTCAGACTAATGAAATCTCAAGTATAAGCCCGGAAAATTTAGTCAGCATGGAAAATCTCAAACAAATTCCAAACGCAGTGTTTGACAAACTACATGTCTTATATAATTTTGATATCGTCAATGTAAATGGTGTGAATTTTACAGCCTTCTTAGATAGCAGAGTGCTGAAAAATTCCATGACTAAGCAAGTTCTATCTGGAATCTATTATTTTGACAACGTTCATATTCGTGGAGAAGCTTCGATTCCCACAGTTAATGCAATCAACCTTGATGACGTCGTTTTCGACATTGGTATTCAAAATATATCATCTTCAAAGGAATTTGCTGAAGACCTAGTGATATATGGCGATGTTACAATCGACAGATTAAATGGAATAAATCTAACAGAAAAATTCGAAGCTGCATTACTAACTAATAAAGAAATAGAAGTTGAAAATATTGTAAGTATTAAAGATTCCACGTGGAAATGGCTAAATTATTCAGTTCCTTATAGGTTTTCAATGGAATAACTGAAGTTAATTCCGTATCAGCTAAAAATTTAAATGGTATTCCAATTGAATCTGTTAAAGCAATGATGCAATCTGAAACACCAAAGGTTAAAGCTAATATCGTGCATGATACTATTAATAAAATCCAAGACATCATTGAAACTAATATGAAAATTGCTGAAGGTAAGTTTTAACCTGAACGGAAATCAATTTAAGTCATCTTTTTATTACAGATCTTCCAACTGAATACATCTATTTCGACAAATATTACGATTTCGACATATCAATTCCTAACGCTATAAGCAGCCAAGCAATAGAAACGAATGGACATGCCCTAATCCACGTATTAAGTGAAGAACCTGGATATACCTGCGGTCTGTCACTTCAATGCAAGTGTTTGATTCAAAATACAATTCAAATAACACCGACATTGTCGATACAACCTGTCCCAAATAAGGGTAACCAAAGGATTTACAGCTTTGAGGATGGCATGCTTGTAATTCATGTAATAACAGACAGTATAAGCTATAGTATGGAATGTAGAAAGTAAGTTTTTGAATAGCAAAAATAGCACTTGTAATTTTGTTTAAATAATTTAGTATGAATACCTCATCCATGGAATATACAACGCTAACTTGGATCAGTAAGACAACTGGCCGTTCTTTTGCATATAATAAGGAAATAATAAATGGTTACGTAGATAATGCTGAATTCTTCTCATACGCCAATCATGTCTATGTAATCCTCAGCAAATTATATGGTATTCAAGAAGATAACGAGAACAGTCCATACTGTATTATCTTGAGATTAGATAGAGAGAAGGTATTTGCATTTGAGAATAAGATAAGTTCTAGTCAACTTAAAAAATTTTTTAGAATCTCGTCGAAATAATTCAGAAAATTCCCATAACGACATTCGGAAGGATTCATATCTTTAAAACTAGCCATGGTATCAATTTAGTGCTAGGAAATGCTTATTATGCTTCTGAAAAGATACCAAGCAGCATGGTTACGGGAATCTACAAATTTGATTTACAAAAACAAGAATTTTCGCTTCTACGCGAAATATTAGGAGTCCACTGCGTATCAGTAACTAGTGCCGTATTAGGAATTGATAGTTTTGTGATTATGAGCCAAAAAACTAAAGCTGTAACGATTTGGAAATACAATCATCATCATGAAAATTACTATTTTTATCAAAAATTGTTGTTCGATTCGCCGGTACGAAGTATTTCACGTTTCCACAACGGAGGTACTTGTAAAGATTTGTCATGCTATTTGGTGAATCAAATATTTTATCTTTTAGATTTCGCAAAACAAAGCGATGCCTTTATTTCGCTTGTAACAGAGCAAGAGAATTTCTATATCTACAGCTATGCTTACGTGGAGGGATGGAAACTGTTATCACATGGGGAACTAGAAGGTTTACGCCTATTAAGCCCTTTCAGTCTCAACAAACAAATCTATTTATTTGCACCATTATCACGGATCAGTTCTTTATTAACCCAAGTTAAACAGGGAAGGGATTAGAAGAATATTTGCGTTGAAACGATGAGTGTTGTTTGTGTATATATTTTTGTTATACATATAAATTTATTTGGTGAAAATAGTTGTTTACTTTACTAAATTCTGTATTAATTTTCTACTAAACCTAATATTGGTAAACAACACATAAGTATCGGCACCCTCCGCACCACACAAGTTTAATTTATTATATAGTAATATAATAATTAGTCCGGGACGGGCGTTTCGAGGACACGAATGGTCCTCATCATCAACCGGTGACCGAATGATGTGAGAAAAAACTTTTTCTAAAACTAAACATGCATGTACTATCCCTACTTCTTAGAACAGATATTCTTTACAAGTGCTTCCTGCACGCCTTGAAGCTACGACGTGCGAAATGCTTAAGAAAGTCCAACATAGGCTTTACGTAAGAAATTCCACGACCTTAACCCCGGTAGAAACTAATAGTAAGAAATTCGTGAAACTCCCCTTTCACGGCATATCGAAGGGCGTGAGTAAGGTGAGTATGCTTCGATTCGCGCAACACGCTTAAAAATCTTCTCGGTAATCCTGAAGATAAACCGAAAATGGGAGAAAGGTCGGGTATTTATAAAATTGAATGTAGTCACTGCAATAAAGCCTATATTGGTCAATCAAAAAGAGCGATAGAAACTAGATTCAAAGAACATATACGAAATTATCGCTACGGCAGATTGGACGCGCCGAGTGTGGCACAACATATAAATGAAACCGGGCATAGTATTAAATTAAAAGACTTAAAATTGATTAAAAACGTAACGTCGCCGCGAGAATTAGATGCGTACGAGACAGTTTACATAAAAAGTAATAAAAATCTGATGAACCGAGAAAACGGACCGTTGTCGTACTCTGTCCTTTTTGACCTTTTGCAGTAGGCTGGCACTCGTTTATATTTTGGGTCATAAAAGAGATCTTCCCGTCTATCTGGCCGTGTTTTCCGCACGTCGTAGTTTAAGACGCGTAGAGGGTAGAACAGGCACTTGTAAAACAATATTTCTTCTCGGAAGAAGGGATAGTTCATGCATGTTATTTTTCGCACGTCGTAGCTTCAAGGCGTGCAGGTAGTAGAAATAGTCACTTGTAAAGAATATCTGTTCTAAGAAGTAGGGATAGTACATGCATGTTTAGTTTTAAAAAAAGTTTTTTCTCACGTCATTCGGTCACCGGTTGATGATGAGGACCATTCGTGTCCTCGAAACAGCCGTCCCGGACTAATTATTATATTACTATATAATAAATTAAACTTATGTGGTGCGGAGGGTGCCGATACTTATATGTTGTTTACCATACTACGCCACAGTCCTTGCTATCATTATTAAACCTAATATTCTTTACGAATAAATTATATACATCTCATGAACACTGAAAACACAAGGCACAAGGTTTACATGCACGAAAAGCACGTAATAACACGAAAATTTGAAACCCACAGTGAAGCATGATGGAGGAAACTTTGACTCTGAACATAATTTTTATTCAATTCGTGTATACGTGAAAAGGATATAATTTCCAATATTCAATTTATTTTTTAAATTACAATATTTATTTATCACAAAGTATAGGTAAATTGTATTCTATACTTTGTGGAAATTTTTCAAATATTGTTGGATGTACGAATATTTGTTTCTCTGACTGTAAATCTAATTAACCGCAGGATCTTAAAGAATCCGTTAATCACGAGCCAATCAAAAAACGCGATTTGAATTGAAGTCTGCCTGTTGGCTGTTTCTCCACGCTTCTACCAACTACACCAATATGGCGTGTGTGGTGATATATGTGGAGCTGTGTTAAGTTTCTTCGGTGAACTTCGACGGAAAATAGTGATAAAACACTCAAATTACAAGATGAACACGCGCAATAAAATTAGAAGGGCCACTACTTCCGAAGTTGTTACTCAACGTTTAGTTACAAAGAAGGTGCGTTATTATTAATCGTCTGTACTATGTTTATTTATTTGTCACAATGGCTGCGTAAATATGTAGGTTTTGCGTGATTTTTGTTCAAAGACATGTTGAAACTTGTTTGTCACGATCTCATTCGGTGTCCGTAGCTTGTATTTTAACACGATAAAATGTTATTTTCAAGGAGATGGAGTCTATGAATTCCAAACCTTGCCCATCAAAGCCACAAAGGGGATATGTCCTAGCTGAAGATTTAAAAAGGAAGATCTACTCAAAAGGAAACGGTGCCGCTAAGGCGATTAATTTTACGCGTCCAAGTATCCTTTTCTTAATTATTTCCATGCGACATGTTACCTATTTCAGTGATTTTTCTTAACATAACCTACAGCTTTTCTAAGCAGCTGTTACGATTCAAAGTCGAAAGTAAGTTATCTTGGTCAGTTGTTCATGGTATGCGAGTGTATTGGTGAAGGATCATTTGGTGTTGTTTACAAAGCTTTTAACAGAGAGGATCGGCTGTCATATGCTATAAAATTGGTAAAAAAACATACATCAGAAGCTGCAAACTACGATGAGATACGTTGTCTTGAGAAAATCGGTGAACATGAGAATTTAGTTACATTTTACTTGGCTTGGGAGGAGAAGAATATTATTTATATGCAGTTAGAGCTTTGTGCGTTAAGTTTGGCTACTTACACAAAAACAAATCACAAGTTGGTTAATTCACAGCTTTGGGATATATTCACCGATATGTTATATGTAAGTACAGCTTTCGTAACCTTAATTTTGTTGTAATTTTCCTATTAATAGGCCATACAACACCTCCATCGTAATTCATTAGTACACCTAGATATCAAACCAGATAATATAATGATGTCAGAGGATGGCAGATATAAATTAGGCGATTTTGGGTTGCTCATGAATTTAAATGAGGTATGTAATCTTTCAAAAGGTATCCACAAGCTCTACTAAAGATTTTCTTTTCATTTACTCAAATTTAGGCACCTGCATCATTAGCATTAAAGGCAGCTCATACATCGGAAGGTGATGCAAAGTACTTAGCAAAAGAAGTGTTAGAAGGAGTCTATTCACGCGCAGCAGATATCTTCAGCTTGGGCATATCTATGTTAGAATTAGCTTCTGATGTCATTCTCCCCGGGAATGGACCTTTATGGCATAGCTTACGGGATGGAACATTTTGCAGCGAATATTTTAGATGTTAGTAAGTTTATACTTAGAAGAATATTTTGAAGACATTATTGATGGTTTTAGTGGTCCCATCAAGGTTACGTAGCGTAATTACGAAAATGATGGTACCTTATTCGGAAGATCGTCCAGTTGTTGATACCATTTTAGGTTTTAATAGTATAAAAAAGGCTACAGAAGAACGTCATCAGAAATCGCGAACTAATTATTATGTAAGTATGTATTTTTAAAAAAGGAAAAAAGCAATTTGTGATTGTTACAAACAGTTTATACCCGTTAATTAATAGATGTTTTCATAGACATTCTAATCATTAGATAAATCGAGTTTTTGGAATTTGGTATATTTGCAAGCTTCCACTAACTGCATATATTTTAATTTAAATATATTTCATAAATAAGGAAAATCAATTTCCAGTAGCTTATTCTGTCAAATAAGTTTTGAAAAAAAAAAATAGACTTTATATACGATTTGCAAAATTAATTGGTTCCAAAAAACATCCATTTTAAATACAATTTAACATACACTTGCGGACACGGTAATACGGACAGTGAGATGTAATTATAAAATACGCTTTTTATAGAAAAACTAAAATGTATATTACATTATTTGCATAAAATATGAAATAACATAGTTGTATAGTAGTAGTACAAAAACTAACTTTTAAAAATTTTGCAATGTATGGTTTACATTATAAATAAATAAAAAATTTTGTAAATGCACGTGGACAGGTAAATAAGGACGCTACTTTTGGGAAAAAAAATAAAGTAAAATTGATTAATATTTTGTTAGATATCCCTTTGCTTTTATTACCGCAGCATATCTTTTAGGCATAGACTTTATTAGTGCTTAACAACGTGCTGCAGAAATGCTTTCCCGTATGTTCTGGCACCGGACTAAAAAGTTCGAACTTAGAAACATTTTTATCACGCAAACCAAGTTTCATGTCATTCTACAAATGCTCTAAGGTTTAAATCGGCGCTACTCGACGGCCATTTAATAACATCGACTGCATTATCTGCAAACCACTTTTGTACCAACTTGGAAGTATGCTTAGGGTCATTGTCTTAAACATACTTCCAAATTACCGGTAAATGTTCTTCCGCATAAAGAAGAATATTATTTTTGTAAACATGCTGGTCCATTATATCGTTAATGAGGTGAAGAGGACCAACACCACGCCACGACGCCAGCTCCTTACACCACGGTTGTACAATATTTGTGTTGAGTTTTCGATCTCCACACATCGTCGATTCTGTTAAATTTACTTTCATCACTAAAAAGTACAATTTCCATTACAGTTCCATCCAATGTAAATGCTCTTGTGCAAACTTTATTCCGTGTAATCGATTACGCTTGAAAACTAGCGGTTTTCATCTTGCAATTCGTCCATGCAAACCGGCCTCAACTAAACGTCTTCGAACTGTTCGTGAACTTATGTTTATTGAACTGGCTGCAAGCTCTTTATTATTAGCTGTCAATAATGGATTAGATTTTGCCCCCTTACTATTCTTCTATCCACTTGCTTAGACGTTTTCCTGGGATATGTCCGTAAAGAAACAGTTTTACTTGTTTCTTGTCGTTTGAAATACATAATTGCGTTGTGCACTAAAGTTTTGAAAATATTCAACTCACTTGCAATAGCACAAATACTACGATTCTGTTGATGTAAATTAATTATTATTTTGCCTAGAACAACGGAGCAGTGTTTGCCTTTTCCCATATTCAATTGCACAAACGCAACGTATTATTGGTGCTTACTTGTAGTAATAGTTTGAATTTGTGAGCAAAACAAATGTTATTGCGCGCATAACTCACCACTGCCCTTATTAACGTAATCGCAATCACTGGTACGTCGAGCAGCATTATTTCTATACACACGGGATTCCTTTGATAATCAGTGGAACCAACTGCAAAGTATATAAATTCACCATATACCTTCCTGTTTATTATATAATTACTCCTGTTAATAAAGTTAACACAATTTTGGCGTTCTTGTTAGTGTCCCTATTACCGTGTCCGCGATTGTATAGAAAATAATATTACATGAAAAAATTAATAAAAACTTACATAGTTACATACATGCAGTCAAGGACAACATTGAGTGGACAAAAAAAATACTGTGAGCCTCAACTATATTAATTGTGCAATACGTAATAAAGGAAATAATAATTAGAAAAAAAACTGAGAAACATCCTATAAACAATATAAGTAATAAAATAATTTAAGTATAATCGAAGCTGTTCTAATACTTTGTATAGCCTTCTCTTACTGCTATTACATTTTGCAATGACACGAAATGTTCTCTACTAAATTTTATAGCAATTTTTGATGGATATTGTGCCAAGCATCTTGCAAACCTCTCCAAAATTGTTCTTTGTTTGTTCTATTCTGTATTTCGACATTCGTATCCACCCTTTGCAGTATGTTTCGAGCCGTTGTCCACTTGAAATATGAAATTATCCTTTAAACCCATTTTGGTTACAAACTCTTTTAAATTTTCACATTGGCCGCATGGCTTAAGCCCATAAAGGAATACCTCTTTAACTCATAACTAGAGACTACATTTGGTAAGCTCAAAACGGCAATTTTTTACATATGAGCTTATTGCGATAAGCATTTCGTAGATTTAGGCCAATGCGGCCAATACAGAAAACGTCTTTCCTATTTGAATTTTATTATGACCGTTTCGTATAAACTCGTGATTTGTTTAGTTTTAAGGTAAAAAAGATTTGTGGTAAATGAAAACATTTTCAGGCGATATGGAGATCTCAAAATATAGACGAGGAAGTCCAACCAATCGCTGTATGTTTGAATCCGAGAAATACCCCGCCAAGAGAGTAAGTTCCTCATAGGTAAATACAAGGTAACTTCTTAACATTCTACTTCTTTCACTAAGGGAAAACAGTGACGATGAAGGTATGGGTGTGGAGCCTTTGAACGCATCAGCATGCGTCACACCCCCAAAATGCGTATCTCAGGTAATACTTTACACTATTTGAAGTCGAAAACTTTGAATTAAAGACGAAAGGAAGCCTTTGAATGAAGATGTGATCTCGACCTGCCAATGTGTATGTTTTTTTTTTATTATTATTCGTAATGTTATTTTATTAATTTTATTTATAATATATAGACTTAGTAGCGGCGCATTGTAGGTCCCCCTTTTAATCTTCTTAAGGCTGTAAATACTAGTTATTTGTTTTGTTCTTGTCAAGATTTTTTTGTTTGTTGATAGGTTTATGTAAGATAATCAGGAAAGAAAGAGATAACGATATTGGCTTTATTTCGAATTTAAACAGATTTATATACGCAGTTAGACGTGCACATATATGATATGTTATTCGAAAAACATACACTTTATTCATTTTAAATTTTTAAACGATTCACCTTCGATATCTGCATAATTCTTACGTAGCATTACGTCAGGTGCCTTTTATGCATTCTGAAAAAATGTAAGGGTGCGTTTATGCAATACTTAATAAAAACACGAGTTAGCAGAACGGATTAATCGGTGAGTGTTCCACCCTTTCCGTAACGTGCATCGATTCATCTATTTTGCTAATTCGCCACTGTTATCGAGTACCGCAGCTGCACTATAAACTCACTCTAATATCTAAGTTTTTGAGTTCTTAGGATATTAGTTCTGTTGTTTCCTTATTGAATTTAAGTTTATTTATTAATATAATTATTCTGTGAATTCTATTTTATTTTGTTTTTATATGTATTTGTATACATTTTATAATCATGTCGATCCAGTGTGAATCGTTTTAAAATACCTAACATTTTAGCGTGCCTTAACTCGTTAATTATCGCAAACATTCCATAATGACGAAGCTTAGTTGTTCGCCAAATTGAGGGCAAATAAGCAAAAAGTCTGTCAAATTGTAGAGTGAGGGTGGAGGTTTAAACTTCTACATTTTGCACAAATGCACAAGTTTTTTTTTATTCTTATTATTTATCGTTATTATTATCGTGATGATTATTATTATTTTCAGCGTTTACGCTCTTAAATCTGACAGACTATCCTCAAAAACTATGCAAAAAATTAATATTTTTATAATCATCTAAAAGAAGTAAATTGGATGCTTTATTATTTTACACATCTTTGTGATCTACTAATTTGTACACAGAAAAACAAATTATTTTTTAAATATATGTAAATATTTAGTAGAAGAAGAAAGGAAAATTTCTACCAGCGCAAATAAAATATTTAAGGCCAAATAATACTGAAAAAAACAGAAAACAGTAAGCCTAATATTTTTGCAATATTACCAAATGGTGCTCTTGTTGTATTTAAGTAATTGTTAACTCGTTGTGTAAGTTTTTTTATTAAAAAGAATAATAAAGGATAGAAGAAAAATCTATTATATGTGTGGCCTAAGACAAGTTCCTAACATTATATTTTCTTTTTAAAAACTCTGTCTTATTTTCTCTCGCATTTATAAATATATACAGGGATTAATTATTTTAAGAAAAGAACGCGAAAATAAATACAAATTCTTTTCGCATGTCCCATACTACTTTTATATTTTGGTGGCTAACTATGCGCGTAACTATAAATTTAATTGCAATAGTGTCCTGTACCATAAATAGTATGTCAATTCAAGCACACATTTCAATACATACTGTTTTTAATCAATTCAAGCGTCACCTCTTAAGACCTAAAATTAAAACGAGAGAAAAGCAAAATGTGTGCTAGAACCGATGTAAATGCACCGCAATGTTTTGTATTATTACACCGAGTTCGTATTACTTTCATTTTTTAAATTTTTGTAACCTTTTTCCCCATTTTATAATAAAATAAAGTGAACGCTTGGACTCTCTCGTTTTATTTACCTGCTCCTAATCCCAGTCGAATATTTTTTACAACAAAAAAAAATCGTTTAACTTAGCCTGCATGTATGAACTCGTTGGAATAAGATTTTTATCCAAATCGAAATAATTAAACACGGTACAAGCTCAAAATGCAATTTTATAAACATGAAATTGTAAAATATTGCTTTAGATATATTAAATAAACAAACGGGAAAGAAAAAGTACTTACATAATATGGATAATTCATGAACAATATATCAAACACATCGTGTAGCCTTCGAAATATATGGAAAAATCATCTTACAGGACACCGTCACATTAAATAATGTTATTTAATCTAGCGCTGATAACACTTTATTTAATAAATTTTGATTTTTAGACGCCCGCATTTTCAAACTTCGCATCATTTTAATTTTTTACGCAAAATCACGAGGTACCAACGTACCGACATAAATTCGAAACTACCAACGTACCGACATAAATTCGAAACTACCAACGTACCAACATAAATTCGAGACTACCAACCTAAGCTTGTTAAATTACACCGGATACGTTCTATTATACATTTCTACAATATAAATCATTAAAATACTCCGGAACAATTAAATTAATTTAAAATAATCGTATAAATAAATTAACCGAATTATATTGAATAGTTGCTGTAATTAAAAAGAAATTACAAATTAAATTTCCTGGAAAATTACGTGGATTATGAGTAATAGCTGCACTTTCCATTGAAGAAAAGTGATGCCTAAAAAGTTCACTGGTGAAAACAGTAAAGCAGCTGCAGCAAGAGCAAAAAAAGCAGCCGCTAAAGAAGCTGAAGATTCAAAAAAACAAAAAGAAGTTGAAGATGCTTATTGGAAAGATGACCACAAACAAATCGTTAAAAAACAACAAAGAAAAGTAAGTCTCTCCTTTGGAATAATAGAATAGCCCATTTTTAAGACTAAAACGTTCTATTTAATTAGGAAGAACAAGAGAAAAGGAAGCAAATGATATTGGAAAAGAAAGCGGAGAATAAAGCATTGCTAGAACAAGAGATGGATTCAATAAAAAAACCAACGTCAAAGGTTGCTCCTCCTCCAAAAATAACAAGAGCTCAAATTGATAGTAACAAAATTATTGTTGGGAAGAAAGAGAAGGAGAAGGAGAAGGAAAAGGTTGAGACACACTTAACTGCCCCTCTAGAAGAGAATATTAACCGATTAGTTATGGAAGGGGATGAAGCTAGAACAGTAACCGAAGCTATTGCAATTTTAAGGTAATCTTTCATTTTCCAATTTAATCCTATAATTATAATTGAATTCGACGTTTTCAGCGACAAGCCTGAATTAGAAGATAAACATCCGGAAAAGCGAATGAAAGCCGCATATACGGCTTATGAAACACGAAGGTTGGTCGAATTGAAAGCTGAGAATCCTTCACTGAGATTATCTCAAATGAAACAGATGATATTCAAGGACTGGCAAAAATCTCCGGAAAACCCATTATATAAAGTGTAATAGGGCAAATAAATTTACAATAAATAATATGGGAAAACAATTATATAATAATAAACAATAATCAAGTCAACATCGTCTCTTATTTCTTTGTATGTAAATATAAGTATATAAATATATAAAAAACTATATTATGTATATATAAATTTTAGTATAATCAATAATAGATTATTTACAACAAAAATACTGAATTGGTTAGAATTTATTTCGAAAAGCGGACGGAATATTTTCAATCACGTCTTGTTTCATCGAACCCACCAGTCCGTGAAACAAGTTATCATATGACTCAAACGCTCGGGTGTGTCAATCATCGACATATGCCCAGCGTTTGGAATTAGCTCCAAAAAGGCTCGAGGAATGGTCTGAAATTAAATAATAATAAAATCATTCACAGGAAACTAGAAGGAACTCACTCTTTCCATTTCGCATTCCTGTACTAAGGTAACATTGGTATCTTGCAATCCGTGCACCAGTAAAGTTGGAATAAGTATCCTTCTGTGGAAAGCTGCATCACCTTCCGGCCAATATTGACCTTTTTCAATGTATTTTAAAACATATGAAGGGATTCCATTATCAATCTCGCATGGTTTGAAATATTTGCCTCTTGAAGAATAGAAGAAACTTCTAAAATTAAAACAATTCACCGTCATACATTAAATTTACTTTAATATATTCAGAAAATCATTTAATTTGCCCAATACAAAGCTATATAAACCGAAGTTGGAAATTTTCTAAAGAAAATGGAAGCCACGTCTGCAGAAGTTGTAGATTTAAATCTTTACACAATTTTAATCAGTTAATGGCTTAAAAATGGATGGGAAAAATAATTAAGTTTATCGACCGTTTTCGATTGTGACAAGGCAGAATTAGCTAATATGTTCGGATTATACTTCCAACTGCATCAATCTGGAATGAGTAAAGTTGAAGCAACAATTCAAACGCTGACAAATGATAGCAAGGACTATGAGGCAGTACGGCAAACAACACAAATATATCACTGCGCACCACACTGATTTAATTTAATACATCGATCCATTTTCAACCGCAGACCAAATGATGTGAGACAAAACCCTACTTTTAACATACCTGTTCTATCCTTAACGAGGCATGCGAAAAATACGGAAAAATAGATGAAAGGGTCTCTTATTATTGCAGCACGAAACTTCAACACAACACAACTTCAATAAAACAACAGATAATTTTCAACAAACGGACCTATCGAGCTATGTAGATAATTTTGAAGCAAGACGTACAATAAATACAGCCTGTAATGAGCTCAATATAAAATGGTTTGAATCTAGCGTTGCTGAGCATGCTGTCTCAGGCCATATTCAATTCATTGTATCAATAGCAATAGATTGCTTTGCGTGTGTTTCGAAAAAAGATCCTTAAAAGAATCGGAGTATGTACTGCTAGTTTATCAACAACCATGGGAATTGTAGCGGGATTTCTTATACTATGCTACGAATGTATTCTTTGCAATCATCATCAAATCAAACTTGTGCGGACAGTTACTGTAAACAGACGCATGAAAGATATGTAGCTAAACTAAAACCAGAGAAACAAGCAACGAATGGGGGATATAGTATTCCGAAACAATTATATTGTACCTAAATTACAACCTCCGTTTATTGCAAGGTTACTTAGTATAGTTGCCTTTAACAAATTATCTCTATTGGATCCAATAATTGTCATATTTTCGAATGTCCTTCAAAATATTTTCAAGGGTTATACATGTTAGAAACCGTAAAGGATTAAAATACAATAAGTCAGCGGCGAGCCAAAGGATTCAAACTAAAACAACAAGTATACATACAAATACAGTGTTGGTTACATCTGTTTGATCGTTTTGTAATAAATTGGCCCTTAGTAAATTCTTGTGTAAAATCATAACCTGCGCATAAACCCGCAAAAGATTACAATCGTCCCTTTTACAAGGCGAAGTCCCTCTAAAAACACTCTCGATAGAAGAGAATACCATTACCTTCCACGTGAAGTTAAATACCTACAAGTCACGTTCGACAAAAAATACACACGTCTAACAAGCCGTAGGCTGCTTGAAAAGATCTGGGCTCGTAAGCTTCAAATGACCTTTTGGTCATATACGACAATAATCAGCTCACCTGCACTTCTTCGGTTTGGTGCCCAAAAAATAAACGCAGAACACTGTGCAGTAGCAGTTTCAACAAATTCGAACACCTGCATGTCTCAACATCACAGGTGTGTGATGTGTACCTGCCCCACACTGGCGTTGGAAGTCCTGCTAGGATTAACATCGCTTTTCATTCGAAACAGACTATATCATATCGAGTGCTCTGCTCTTTGTAGAATAGCGGGATTATAGCCTGGGAATTTTAGAAGGCATCCCAAAATTTTGAAAAATCCCAACATAAACTATTTAATGCAGATTACAAAGGACACGATTATTTTTAACCACCAATTTTAACCTTGTAACGTGATCATTGAGTATCCGGTAATCCTCGAAGCAAAAGAGGTACCCCGGATAGGTCGAGAATAGAAGGTATTGGAACAGGTATAACCGTTAACAGGCCTAAGTACCACCTAAAAATGCTTATAGAACTCTACATCAACATATTTCAAGCAGAGATTTCTGCTTTAAACCTGTGTGCCATAAAGAATTTCGAAAAAAAATACGAGGAGCAATTATAAATATATTCAATAACGTTAGGCAGTTCTAAAAGCTGTAATGTGTAAGCTTACGCATACAAATCTGGTCTTTGCAGTAAGTTCCAATCCACCAAGGCATCGGAAACGAAATGAAAGGCAGATAACCTGGACAAAGAAGCAGCGAGCATGCTTTTCTTTGGTCCTAACCTCTTTTGTAGTGTCTAAAAGAGTCACATAAAACAAGTAATAAGGACATGGGGAGGACAAGCAAAAGGAAAATATCCAAGAAAAAAAAATAGAGGTTATGGTTCAGCAAAGGGGACCTTAGAGAGGGAATATTTAATAAACAGGTAGGGGAAGTCACCAAAAGATGGGACAGCTACGTTGTAAAAGTTTTGAAAACTGTAAAAAGGCGCTAGAGTGATTCAGTTGAGCATCAGCAAACTTTTTATCATCAGAAAATTATTAACACCCATAAAAAGTATGCGATCTTGCAGAAGATACAGTGTTGAAATAAAAGTTAAGAGAAAATGCTATCTCAGAGTTCACTAAATTATTTGCAAGCGCTAGAACGAAGGTTGAAAAATTTTATTTTTCAATGCACAAACTAAGAAAATGTAACAAACGTAAATATTATTGAGTTTCGGTATGTATTCCATTCTTAAATGCCTTCTTAAGCAACTTGGAAGAGAGATTTTCGAAACATCGCTCTATTTTGACTGGTTTTCCAATATTGCTGCCAACAGACCCAAGCGAACCCTCTGAAGAAACTTTGTGCCGCTTTAAATCTTTAGTTCTCTTCTATCAAAATGATTTACACGGAACAGTTGATGAACCAAAAATAGAATTCAATTCTATTTTCAGTTCATCACCGATTGCTCAGCTATAGAGTTCTGGCAAATACGAATACATTATTATATACATATATTAGCAATACTATCTATGTCCACTGTTGAAAATAAAAATACTTTTTCTAGTTTACGTAGACTAAAAAAATGATTTACGAAATTCTATGTCCAAAACAAGACCAAATGGGTTAACTTTCCTGCGCATTTATTGACAAATGACAGCTTCAGTCGAATGCATTCTAGATTGAATGGTTGAGAAACCAATTCGGTTATCATAATTAGTGAATATGTAATTGTTTTGTATTATCTCAATAAAGTTAGTGTCGATGTTGTTTAAATGTTATAATCCGTCCTGTAAACCAAATTTTTTTTATACCTTTTAAGTCCACAGAACACGAATGGCTTAAGTATAGTAGCACAATTACATGACATCTTTTGTTCATTAACAGGAGCTGCCAAAGGAGTGGGACCACCTCCGCTTATTAGTATTAGCTGCACAATTTTCTGCATCCTGTACCTTGCGATAGCAGTTCCCAAACTGCACCTGGAAAAGATTCCAAATCAAAATTGTTTTTATACTACATTCCCCGTTGGGATATACAAAGTTACCCAAAAGAATGACCGATTATTATTGCTTTCCTTTCTTCAGATGCTACGTAATAATCAAAAATTTGTAAGGAATTGCGTAGAAGATTTTTGAACTTATATGCGCCTATTATATTGGGTGCCGAACTGAAACCATGACCTAACATATCGGGAGCTATAATCTCGTATCCTCTGCCATGTAAATTGTAAATTATATTCCACCAGACATCGGCCGTACTTCCAATACCATGTAGTAACATTACTAATGGTTTCTACAATTAATATAATGAAATAGTCTATTCAGACGATTCTCTTGGATTATAAAAAACACGTACACTTTTACCGTTATTTTTATGTGAACACATAGTTTTGAGTTGTCCTACAATAATATCCTTATTATTATTACTTTGTACTGTTAAGCTTTGGTTAGCAATTGTCTTTCCTACATTGTTTAAATCTGTTGCACCTTCGTCAGGTTCTATTTTGTTCCGTAACACAATGTTATCCAAGTTATCAATGTTATACGCTACATTATCATAGCACGTTTGGTTCTTATTCTTCAATTCAATCTCTGTCTTCACTATATATTCTTGGAGTGCTTCGAAATAAGTATCCTGCACTAACCTCTCAACGAAGGTATCAATGTTGGTGATTTTGGTAGCAGCTAACTTTACATTATCTATATTGCTTATATCTAAATTCGAGTTGGAATGATTCTTCAATTGCGAAAAACTTATTGTATTGAATTGGTTTGATAATTTCGAGTACCTCTGAGATCTCCTAAAAGAACAATTGCAGCTGCCTGTTTTTAAAGGCTTTGACCATCGTGTAAACCAATATTCTTCAGTTAACGAATGCCTGCTCATACTCAACCTCTTCTCGGGGCTATCGAAATTAATTCTTGCAATTTGTGAGTCAGGTTTGACATGGATTATCCTCAGGGTCTTCTTGCTGTCTATAACTAAGAACTCACTGTATCTCGGTCCGCTCGGGTTAATTGGATGAACTTGATAACTAATGTTGAGCAAGGATTTCAAGCAAAAACAAGAGTTCCCATCCTGTTCAGTTGTACTCATTTTTTTTTTCCTTTTGAGGGATATTTTCTTCACGTTACGCCCATTATTTGTAGTTTTCTTAATTAATCATGAAAATTATCGTTTAAATATTAGCCTAATTCTGACTAACATAACTTTTAAATTATGATTGGGGTATTAACGACCCCACGCGAACACTTAAAGGTTAATAAACAGGTCATATGCTGGTTTATTGTTTAATGGGGAATTGATGGTTCTTATGTCACCTTTCAATAAGTCTCAAAATTGTTTTCAAAGCAGAAGCACTGTTAAACTAACGTTAATGCTGCTTTAACTCTTGCAATAACTGTATTGCTGTAACATTTAATATGGAGATTGGTATTTTGCTAATATTTGTTTAGTTTGTTTATTTTGCATTATCTTTCTCAAAGGGAGCATAATAAAATGATGTCATAAGTTCACATCCCAGCTAATTTGTTTAAAAATATTTCCATTATATATTTAAATAGAAAAGCCAAAGAATATCAATTCACTAACTTTATTTCATAATATAATCAATTAAAAAAATCAAATATCAATTCAAATTAATAAAAAGAACAAAAAAAATAAAAACTAAACAGTCGAGAGGGTAACTCAAGTTTTTCTTGTACCATTCTTCCTGAAACGTTTCTGTTCGGCTGCATTTGAGCCACTAACGAAAGTTCTTTGCGGTTTTGTCTTTTTAACTTCACGATACTGCTTGGCAACATCTTTCGATAACTCAGCAATTCGAACCATTAGAGGGGCTGGATAAATGCAACCCATGAATTCGATATTTGTGAAAGCTTTAGCTAAGGCAACTAGATAGTCTTCCGAAAATTTATCCTTATGCACCTCCATAAACGCTTTTCTTAGCTCCCAATGTTCTTCGGGTTCCGTGTCATCATAATATTTATCTATATCCCAATCCGTTGATAATTCTTCTGCCATTTTTTTATTTAGAAATCAACGTAAAACTGCTTCGCTTTTAATCGGAGATTTTAAATTGTTAATGCCGCGTAGGTTATGTTTCTTTTGACAAAAATGTCAAATAATGAAGGGAAATCTAGTGACTTTCTAATAATCATAGATAAATAATATATAAATACGAAAAGTTTTTTCATGTTGTATGTGTGAAATCGCCATTTTGTAAATAGGGTTACCACTGCTGTATTATTTAATTTCATTGTTTTCAATATTTCGTAGGTATAATGATTTACTATAGAAACTTTTAATTGGACACACAGGTAACGAAATATATATATATACATTTTAAATGTCGAAATAATATTAAATAGAGAAATTAATAAAAAGTTATAATTGTAAACAACACATAAGTATCGGCATCCGCCGTACCACACAAGTTTAATTTATTATATAGTAATATAATAATTAGTCCGGGACGGCCGTTTCGAGGACACGAATGGTCCTCATCATCAACCGGTGACCGAATGATGTGAGAAGAAACTTTTTCTAAAACTAAACATGCATGTACTATCCCTACTTCTTAGAACAGATATTCTTTACAAGTGCCTATTTCTACCTCCTGCGCGCCTTGAAGCTACGACGTGCGAAAAATAACATGCATGAACTATCCCTTCTTCCGAGAAGAAATATTGTTTTACAAGTGCCTGTTCTACCCTCTACGCGTCTTAAACCACGACGTGCGAAAAACACGGCCAGATAGACGGGAAGATCTCTTTTATGACCCAAAATATAAACAAGTGCCAGCCTACTGCAAAAGGTCAAAAAGGACAGAGTACGACAACGGTCCGTTTTCTCTGTTCATCCGATTTTTATTACTTTTTATGTAAACTGTTTCGTACGCATCTAATTCTCGCGGCGACGTTACGTTTTTAATCAATTTTAAGTCTTCTAATTTAATACTATGCCCGGTTTCGTTTATATGTTGTGCCACACTCGACGCGTCCAATCTGCCGTAGCGATAATTTCGTATATGTTCTTTGAATCTAGTTTCTATCGCTCTTTTTGTTTGACCAATATAGGCTTTATTGCAGTGACTACATTCAATTTTATAAATACCCGACCTTTCTCCCATTTTCGGTTTATCTTTAGGATTACCGAGAAGATTTTTAAGCGTATTGCGCGAACCGAAGCATACGTTCATATCTTGACTCTTCAAAACCTTACTCACGCCCTTCGATATGCCGTGAAAGGGGAGTTTCACGAATTTCTTACTATTAGTTTCTACCGGGGTTAAGGTCGTGGAATTTCTTACGTAAAGCCTATGTTGGACTTTCTTAAGCATTTCGCACGTCGTAGCTTCAAGGCGTGCAGGAAGCACTTGTAAAGAATATCTGTTCTAAGAAGTAGGGATAGTACATGCATGTTTAGTTTTAGAGAAAGTTTTTTCTCACTTCATTCGGTCACCGGTTGATGATGAGGACCATTCGTGTCCTCGAAACGGCCGTCCCGGACTATTTATTATATTACTATATAATAAATTAAACTTGTGTGGTGCGGAGGGTGCCGATACTTATGTGTTGTTTACCATACTACGCCACAGTCCTTGCTATAATTATCGGGAATATTAGTTCGATAAACCCGTTTACAAAATGGCTGCGTAAGTACAAGGTCACGAAATTTGATTGTACAAAATTGAAAACGCTTATTTATTTGTTCGAACTTTTAATCGAATAATACACAAATGAAGGAAAATACGGCTGCCTTTTAAAATTGTTCGGACAACTGTTGAAAAGTTGGGGGAATTGAAAAACCCAATAGGGAATTTCATATTTGTGTATTTTCTAATCTCTGACTGTAGAGATATTAAATGGCGGTCGTTTTAAATTTGATAAGCATCCTTTTAAATCTAAAATATTCCAACTGTTCCTTTTTTTTATTTATTTTGCATAAATAGGATGTAGAAAGTAGAACGAAATTTTTTTTAATTAGAAATTTATCCATCCCAGCAACCATTCATTTCGATCAAACGTCAGAGATCAAAATCAAAGCAACAAGACTCCTTCATTCAGTAGCATCTATTTTTTTCAGATTCCTTACGCCAAATAAATAAAATATAAAAGGACTAGATACATCCCAACGATGTGATTAACGCAGTGTACTATGAATTAGCAGTATTATGTTGTTTATTAGTACAATACTAATTACTAAATCATAGTTTTGAATGTAAGGTTATCTATCAAAAGAAAAAGTGCAAAATAAATGAGCAGAATGGCAGGATTAGACGATTATGGTGTTCCGAATTTGTATAATGTGAATACTCAAGCGTACTTGGATGCGAATTCGGTAGATCCTAGTAGTGCACAGTTAATAAACTTAACCCGTGCAGTTAAACTGTCCGATGAAGGTAATTCCTTGCAAATATTACTACCTTTTATTATGTTTCTAATGAGCCTATCGATATTTCAGATGCGATTCTTAAGAAATACGTAGGAACAGGTGTCCAAGTAGTTAGTTTAATAGCCGAAAATTTATTATGTCATCCATTTGTCGTGTTACGAAGACAATGTCAGGTATTTATATGACATTCTCAATCTTAGAATCTAATTTCGATGCTTCGAAACAGGTTCATTATAATTCTAAAAGAACCCATATCATTCCCGTCACATTAATTCCTGTGCTGTGCCACTTACATCAACACCAAGGCATTACAACGCTATGGAAAGGTCTAGGATCAACTCTCTTAATTAGGGGGATGTCGCTAGGTGTAGAAGATTTGATTTCAAAGATTACACCGTGGCCTAAGTATACTATGACATAGATTTGTTAAGCGAGGATGTAGTACGTCTTTTGTTTCAGAGAAATCACATGGTATAGCACCGTAAAGCAGTTCTTACAACATGCTCTATTGAAATGGTGATTTTATTCTATTTATCATCTTATTTCTATTCTCTCTTCTAATTTTCCTTTTTCTTTCATTCAGTGTGAGTTTTGCTCTAATTACACCATTCTACTCAGCTTCTTTGGTGGAAACAGTACAAAGCGATATCGCAAGCGAGAAACCAGGGATCTTAGACGTCTTTAGAGAAGGATTCATGAGATTATTGAATTGGGGTGGCGGGCCAAAAGGACGAATGCTTCCAATTTGGGCATTGGTTCTTCCGACCGTTACTCTGGGAATAGCTCGTTATTTCTTTTCGCTTGTCGTTGAAGGATCGACATCTCGACTAATGCATGTGCGATACAGGCGCAGACACGAACTTACCGGAGCATTACCGAGAAACTTGCCAAACACGAGCACTCTACAAGAAATAGAGTTTAACGCTAGTTTGGTAGCCCTGATTGCCAGTGATATCGTCTTCTATCCATTTGAGACGATTTTGCATCGTTTACATTTACAAGTACGACTTCTTCTTGGAGTTCCCCTATCTTGAATTAACCGAAATATTATTCTGTTTTCAGGGAACTAGAACTATAGTCGATAATTTAGATACAGGCCGCTCAGTTCTACCGATATTAACAAATTACCGTGGTCCCGTTGATTGTTACGATAGTTGTTTGAAAAACGAGGGTGTATTTGGACTGTACAAAGGTTTCGGAGCGCTGATTTTACAATACGCGGCACATATTGCTGTAATCCGTATCACCAAGTTTGTCCTTACAGAGATTACGTTTTTGTTACATAAACCCCGGCGCGTTACAGGGAATAGTTCTCCTCCTGTTATCGCTAACATGACCACCCATGGGCAGACATATTTGTTACCTTAAGACGATTTAATTTAGCCTTTGTTTTAATTTGTTAATTTGATTTGATCTAGTCAAATTGTATTATATGGCGTCGTTAAAAGGTGTTCTTATTAAACAAACAGGTTTCGTTTCAGTTCCTTGTTTTCTGGAGTTAAAGAAAGATGTATAAACGAATTTTTGATTCTCCTGTAATGTCTTTGAAATAGAATAAAATTTATTATGAAAGAATATGTTTGTGTTATTTTAGAAGAAATTACTAATAGCTTTGATGTCATAATAATAATATTACTAACTAAAAACGCAAGATATTACGTGATTGTATGTTTAACCTATTCATTACGCCATTCTATTCATATTTAGCATGTTTATTATTTGACGAGTGTTTATTAAATGAATCACGAAGAACTTAAAATTCATTCTTTCATTAAAAAAAATCAAAATCTAGCGGCTACAAAAACGTGTCAATGATATCATAATTATGTTATTCAAATCAGAAGATAATTGAAGATCACATGATCAGGAATGCATCTACAAAAGATTCAAATTTGTGAATTTTCGAAGAATGACGTCGGAAAATATCATTATGGGTTTTCTTTAACTGTGATTAATTTTTTTTAACACTGAAATCGACCGTGATAGAAAATCACTGTGATTTCTTTCTGTAAATAAAATAAATAACAAAATTAAATGCTAAATATGATGTTAATTTTGGAGTATTTCCTGGAAATTATTAATTAATTGTACCATTCATATTATTTTGGATTCAGAAACAGTGGTGTGCTTTTATTTTTAAATCTGAAGTATTTTTCAGGATTTTCTGATTGAATTAAGCATTTATTTATGTATTTCTCAATAATGATAAATAATGATAGCAAGGACTGTGGCGTACTATGGTAAACAACACATAAGTATCGGCACCCTCCGCACCACACAAGTTTAATTTATTATATAGTAATATAATAATTAGTCCGGGACGG
>LR736882.1:811072-850484 GCA_902654985.2 Oryctes borbonicus
AGTCTTCTAATTTAATACTATGCCCGGTTTCATTTATATGTTGTGCCACACTCGACGCGTCCAATCTGCCGTATGTATTTCTCGTTATTTAACATCTTCGAATACCCTCAATCAGAGTCCATAGCGAAATTTGAATGATTAATTTTTTATAAAAATCTTCTGAAATAAATACTTGACTTCTAGGGTTTTTCTCTCATATTCTGTCTATGATATTTAGAATCCCCATTTGTGTGTTTCTGTATGAAAACGGAACCTAGAATCGATTGTTGGAGACTCCAGTTAGTGACCCCCTTTAGTTTTTAAGCTACATTCCTCAAAGAATGAAAAAGGTTATTTTACGTTTTATCTTCCGAATCGAAAATCTATAAAATGACCGAAATTTAAATTGTTCCCCTATTATACATCTATGATGTTAACTATATTTTTCATAAACAAACCCAAGAATTTTATAAAATAAAAAAAAATTTAGTGTATATTTATTTGGCGCTAGCTTTAATGGTTCGCGAGATTTTTTAAAGAAATTTCTAACTCTTCGCAAAGAAAATTTTTTTATATACATCACATGTTAGTGTGAGATGCGATGGTTGCGCCACTGGTTAGGAGCGGTTTTATGGACGTGAAATATTCACAGGTATGATGAAATGATTTTGTAGTATTGTGAAATAGGTTCCTGTGATTTTAACTCATCCCTAAAACGTTTTTGACTCAGCGTGACAGTTTGTGGTGCTACGGGTAAATTCCATGAATTAAAGGGTGTGAATGGGGTGCAAACGTAAGGTAATGTGTAAAATTGAATTGTAGATTTGTTTTTGTGTGGAACCGAGCAAAGAAAATCCACAAACGTGGCTAAGCGAAAGATGAGTTACAAATCGCCCAAAGTAACCCCTATTAGCGACGATTATGAGATAACCAACACCGTGCTCGGTTTGGGGATCAACGGGAAGGTAGTGGAATGTTTTTCGAAGAAGACACGTGAAAAATTTGCACTAAAGGTGAGTAATTACAATCATAAACAAAGAGGAAAAAGGATGAGGAATCTACTAATGGAATCTATCATGAGATAACTATGTGGTATTTTGGTATCTACATTTATCTTCTTGTTCAGGTTTTGCATTACTGTGATAAAGCCAAAAGAGAAGTTGATTTGCATTGGAGAGTGAGCGGTTGTCGGCATATAGTTAATATCATGGATGTATACGAGAATAATTTCAGTGGGAATAAGTGTCTGTTAGTTGTAATGGAATGGTAAGAACTCCAAATCAATTAATAGGCCCCCTATAGATCAATTTACATATAAATAATTTCCAGCATGGAAGGTGGTGAGCTGTTCCAAAGAATACAAGATCGACAAGATGGTGCTTTTTTGGAGAGAGGTATTCCATCAGAAACTATCTTAAAATATCACCTACTAATTAGTTTTCCTCTGCAGAAGCCGCACAGATAATGCACGAGATATGCATTGCAGTCAAATACCTGCATGATAATAACATAGCGCATCGTGACTTGAAGCCTGAAAATTTGTTGTACACGAAGAAAGGACATGAAGGAATACTGAAGCTGACCGACTTCGGTTTCGCCAAATTAACAAGTTCTGACACCTTGAAGACTCCCTGTTATACTCCATATTACGTTGGTAAGTTGTAAATTCTTAAGACTATTCCACATTTTTAGCTCAACAATTTTTCTTCCAAATTCCAGCGCCTGAAGTGTTGGCGTCCGAAAAGTACGATAAGAGTTGTGATATATGGTCGTTAGGGGTCATCATGTACATTCTGTAAGGGTTTTCCCAAATGTAGTTTATCCCCTATATACTGTAACATGTTTTATCCAAAGGTTATGCGGTTTTCCACCGTTCTATAGTAACCACGGTTTGGCGATTTCACCAGGGATGAAGAAGCGCATCAGAATGGGCCAATACACATTCCCGGATCCAGAGTGGCAGAATGTTAGCGATATGGCTAAAGATCTAATCAGTGGGATGCTAAATATTGATCCCGTGAAACGTTACACGATTGAACAGGTCATGCAGAATAAATGGATCGCTGTAAGTAATGGTTTTTTCCTTCTTTGGCTTGGTTTTGTATTAGAAAATATTCCATAGCAATACATGGCGGTTCCACAAACTCCACTTTACACCAAAGAGATGCTACGTGAAGGTGAGGATATCTGGTTGGAGGTGCAAGAGGAATTGAATAGGTCGCTTGCTACAATGCGTGTAGATTATGACCAGGTGCATATAAAAAATCTTGATAGTTCGAACAACCCGTTGTTGAATAAAAGACGCAAAAGAGGTGCACATCCAATGTCAAAAGAGAGTTAATTTTAGCAACAATCCTTTTTATCATTTTTTTTTAATGTTGATTTTATTCATTTTGTTAGATCTAATTTAATAGAATAGGTTTATGGAGTTATAAAAACGATAAAAGAGAACAGTATTCCAATTTTATGGAAATAGTTATATTTGCAATAGTGCCTTCATAGTTATTTATACAAACATCATAGTAATTATCTTCCATTTTTATTTTTATTTTATTTTAAATCGAAATGAATAAGGTGGTATTACACTTTCTTTTTAATACCGTGATTTTACTTTTTATGTATAGTTGCTCAATTTTAACATGTTGAATAAATCGGATTTAAAACACGAATGTTTTATACCCACTTAAACTTGAAACATTGCACATATTTTTTAATTTAGATTTTCAAATTTACCGCGTAAGTTAAGTCATACCTTCCCGCCAATTACCCAAGGTATATTCAAAATAAACCCTTACTACTTCAACAATTAATCTGCCCTAATTAAATGACAGAGAAGTAAACATGGAAAAAGATGAATTTCCAACTAACTGGGATATTGAGCAATATAGCGAAGATGAGCTAAAAGATCACTGGAAGTTAAGAAAGGCCTTCATCGAGATGTACAAAACGAAATATCCTGAAGAATATTTAGTCGAATTAAGCAAAGCTTATATATACTTAGAGGTATATGATTATGTCTTCTCAGCACCATTAATGAGATTATTAAAGGAACTGTCCGCAAATATTCCTAAAGAGGAGAAGGTTACAGAAATTCCAGATCTTTCGAAAACCAAAATTCCAAAAGATGAAAAGTAATTTAATCGAATATAAATTTTTAATATGTGCAATGTAGATTTATGTTTGTCAATGCAATTTTAAGACAATAAATTTTAAAAACAATCACTCATACATATTTGATTTAAATTTTATTTATTCAGCATGTCAAATTCTTTTAAAAAAGTCAAATTTTTGAGCATTCGAGTACTTAGTATCACTGTCAGTTTTCCTACGAAAAAAAAAACTGACAAGAGGGTATTGACTGTATTTTAATTCAATTCTATTTCAATTTTAGATTAATACCGAGAAAGGTATGTTATTGGCTAGGTTGTGTTATGTTTTAGGTTAATACTTAATTAAAAAATAAATACAATTTTATCCAATGATCACTTGAAATGTAGAACCGTTCATGTCAATTATTGATATTATCATATTTTTTAATATATTTGTTTTGTATACAATTTCTTTTTCCATTCAAAGCATTTTCTTTGTGGAGTGTTTCAGAAATTGCAAGTTATTAAATACATGCTTTTTTATACACCCGTACCATTTATGAACAAATATCATAAAGTACAATAAGTAATTGTGTAATAATTGTTACGTCAATATAGTCTACTTAGAATGCGTTTTTGCCTATAGTGGCTGAAAATATATACAAAAATATCATCGTTAATTGTTGACTGAAAACTTGTAACCGGTTTAACAAGAAAAAAAAAGAACAAAAAACAATATGTTGTAGTTGATTTATTAATGTACATGTAATAAATGTAACATTGTTTGAGAAAAAATGTATGTTATGTATTCGTAATATACAGAAATTACTTAAAAATAAAAATCAATCTACGCAGTAGACCTAGAAAACCTTGTTTTATTTTCAACTCCCTATTAAAATAGAACAAAATCAAAGGAAAAATCGAAACATATACGGAACTTGTGCAAGTAATAAAAGGTCAATATCAGAATAGATTTTTAAATTTGAAATTTCTAATAGCGTATTCTATATGCTGCTCTGTTGGGTATATACGCTGCCGTTCAGAGAAGTTCGGTCGGTTATTAAAAAACATGAAAAGGTTACAGAAACAAACGAAACTAAAAACAAAATGCAATTTTATTGTATGTACAGGTAAAAAAAGACAAAAATAAATAAATAAAAAGTTATTCTGGCCTAATATAACATACTGAACATTATATTTTTTTTTCATCACGAAAACCTCCTTTGCTGTTAATCACCGCTCGAACTATTCTAGGCATTCTTTCGATAAGTTTTGTTAAAACGGATTGTGGAATATTAATCCATTCATGTTGCAGAATATTCCGTAAATGTTCTTGTGAAGTTGGGCATATTTTTCGGATCCTCCTGTCCAGTTCATCCCACAACAACTCTATCGGCTTCAAATCTGGGCTTTGTGGGGGACCATGTCATTACTTTCAGCGTGTGCTGTTCTTCTTGCTCCTTTAGATAGTTCTTACACACTAACGCAGTGTGTTTTGGGTCGTTGTCATGCATGAATGTTAAGTTACGGCCTATTATACGCAATCCCGATGGCACTGCATGATTCTGGAGTATTGCAACATAATTTTCCTTCCTCATTACACCCTGCACTCTGCATAAATTTCCCGTCCCAGCAAAGGAGAAACATCCCCACACTAACACAGAACTACGCCCTTGCTTCACTGTAGGCACAATGCAGTTCGGGATCACTTTTCGGTTTTAGATCTTCGGACATAAACTCGTCGATTTTGCCCAAAAACCTCAAACTTTGACTCGTCACTCCAAAGCACGTGTTTCCAATCATCTAACGACCAATCTAGATGAGAACGGGCCCACTATAGCCGTTTTGCTCTGTTGCCCCGACGTAATAAGGGTTTTCGAATGACAATGCGTCCATGAAGGTCCGCTTGTTGAATTCGACGTTTTACCGTACTCGCCGAAACTTGTTCTTCACGGCCGCGATTGACTTCGGCTGCTATTTGTGGCGCTGTTAATTTTCTATTGCGTTTGCTTAATAATACAATTCTCAAATCTTCAGCTTTTGTTGTTTTACTAGATGCTCCAAGACGAACACGATTTTCTATAGTTCCAGTTGTCCGATATCGCTTTATGATGTCATTTACTGTTGAACTTCTCATATTTATTTTTTCAGCAATTTGTCGCCCCGAATATCCTTCTTCAAACAGCGTAATAATGCGTGAACGTTTTTCTACACTGGTAGGCTTGCCCCGTGCCATTTTGAAGTAAATTTATATTTCCTAAATGTATTGTTCGTTAATAATCCCCAAACGACCCGTTTCAAAAGATCGGTACTTCCCAGAAATTCTTGGAATGATAATAAAAGGGACTTTATTGTGGTTGTCGCAATATTTCTACTTTACATAATAATTTATGGCTTTAATCCCTTAGAAAAGAGTGTATGCTTAATATTTTTCTAATTTTATGTATTAATAATTGTATACAGTGTGATATAATAGATTTTTATTAAATGACCGAACTTCACTGAACGGTAGTGTACATGTATCCTTTCCCAACACATGGAGATGAAAGAAGCCTTCACCCGGTTCAAGGGCAGCCAATGAAATACGCTAAAATGTCTCCATTTTAGTGATTTAATTTTCTAACAGTTGCAAATAATTTGAATATGTCAATGTCAAGATTAGATGAAAACAATTCTATTTTTGTGTACAAAACATGTGTCAAAAACAATGAAATCGTAACTTCACCTCGAGTACTTTCAACGTTATTATTTTTTTAATAGTATGAACGATCATCATCATCAAATATGAACGCATTTTTGAAAAGTGTCAAAGCTAGAGGTAACGATCGTAATAGCCATATCAAGAAAGCGATTACAACACAATTATCAGAGACTGTAAAGGAAATACAACTATGCGGTATTGAGGAAAATATCCTCGGGGATTCCTTGGATGTGGAAGAGGCAACGAATTCCCTTTGCTGCGTTGTGGAAGCTATATTTTTGCATGGCCTGAAAGATTCACTCAGTTTGAGGTTTCGGAAGGTGATAGCAGATGTTGATGATAGACCGGATCCTAATTTCTGGTCTCCTTTGTTAGTGATATCGCATAAAGAAATTATAAACCAGGTAAGATGAAATCGTAAAGGATATCATAACTGAAAAAAATTGTAATATCTACTGTTTTAGATAACTGATGCTGCTCAAATCAGCACTGAAGTCGGCTATTGTAGAGCCTGGGTTCGCATTATTCTAAATGATTGTCTATTATCATCATATCTCCTAACGTTACGCCAAGACCTAAACTTATTAAAATCATTTTACCATACCTATGCCTATATACGAGATAGTGACCTTCTTGAAGTTGCTCAGAAGATAATCGAGGGTCTTGAAACAGTTAAAACTTTTGCCATACCATGTTTTTCAAGTATCTTAAATACATGGCCTCAAACAACGTTAGCATTAGCGGGAGTTTGGTCACCTACACTAAGAATGTGTCCTGTAAGTAAAGATTTACATTATCTCCCAAAAAACCATTTGTCACAGGCTTCAATTTAGGTCCAAACATGCATAGACGTGGCACAATCTTCCCAGCCAACAAGTATCATAAACTCAGAAACTGCCTCTTTAGGTTCCTTGATGTCTTTGCACTCCAGAAGCTCAGGTATTGGAAATATTCTAGCCTTCAATGAGGATGAGGCGTTCAAAATCATATTGAAGAAGAAACTAACCGAGGATATAGCAAATATTTCTGATTCTCAAGAGCATAGCGTTTCGGAATTATCAGATCCTGATCAGAAAGGACCTGAGATGGAAGTGGCTGGTATACAAAGCCAAAAAGAACAAGGAGAAAATGATGAAAGAAAAAATGATGTCCAATCCACTTTGGGGAACTCCTTGAACAGAAGAATGGGGTGGTCTTTTGATGAGAGCCATGGGGAAGAGGTTGAAAAGAGTGAAACAACCAGTCCAAAAGATGAGGAAACTCCAGTCGATGAAAATTCTAAATCTTTGGAGCACAGCTACAATGCTTTGATACAAAGCTATAACCTGCTTGGGGGCGCCTATGTAAAGACGCCGGATGTCAAGCAAGTCTGGGAAAGGCTTGAGAACAAAGAACCAATTAGTGAGACAAATGTTAGTTCAGACGATAATGTAAGTAAAAATTTAACCAGGCTAGTTGATATTTTTACGTGGATTTTCTGTTCCAACAGCAAGAAGAAACCGTGTTACCCCTTGAAACAAACAATGACAGCTCAAAGAATACCCTTTTAAATCAAAATCTCCTAACAATATCTAAAGAGGTAGGTTTGGATAGACAAAATTATGAGTGTAGCAGTTGTAAAACACCAATAACAATATACAGAGTAGCCCAAGGCATTACAAATCCTGCAAAGTATGTAACAATCTTAATTACTTCATAAAAAAAAATATATATGAATATCTTCAGCGTTTGCTATTTTACGGGAGAATATTTTTGCAATGATTGTATGTGCGAAACCCCAACAATAATTCCGGCAAGGATTATACATAATTGGGATTATAGAGAATACAGAGTGTCTCAAAGAGCTTATAATTACATTGAGGAAATCAAAGATAGTCCAGTAATAGACTTAAAGGTAGTATGAGAAATACAAAATTGTTTTTTTGAGCATCGTTTACTTGCGTTTTAGGTTGTGAATCCGTTCATATACGGTGCCGTTGAGGAAATGTCCAAATTACAGACGTTACGTAATCAATTAAATTTCCTCAGGGCCTACTTATATACATGTAGGGATCCTGTAATTGAGGAGTTTCAAAAATTGATAAGGGAGTATATGTATGAGCACATTCACCTCTACTCAATTCTGGTAAGTACATGTATAAATGCAAATTGATGAAATCATTAAAGGAAATAATTTATTTTAGGATCTACTACAAATCCCCGATTTATCATTAGCTAAATCGTTAGAGCAAGTTGTTACCTTTGGTAAAAAACATGTTTTAGATTGTTGGTTATGTAGTCATAAAGGTTTTTTATGTGAACTATGCAATAGTTCCAAAGTTATATTCCCGTTCGACGTGGAAAGTGTTTATAGAGTAAGCGACACGCGTTTCAGAATCTGCGATTTCATTAAAATAAATCGAAATGTGTTCTTGTAGTGTGAAGCGTGCAATGCAGTCTTTCATAATACCTGCCTAAACGCATCAAAACCCTGCCCAAAATGCAAAAGGAAGAAGGAGAGACAAGATATATTACTTCTAGGAGTCGCTTCAGATTGAAAACATCTTAGTTAGCATTCTTAATTTATTGAAATTTTTTATTAATATAACGACTGATGTTTATTAAATTTGTATCGTTTCAAATTGTAAATATACGATTTTAGTTTTGTAAATAACTTTTTGTACATACCGTGGTACAGAAAAGAAAAAAAAGTGGAAATAACCGGTGTTTTTTATATGTGAACTTAATATGTGATTAACTTTACATATTATTGAGATGCGTTTTAATTTGTAAGGAAATTGTTAGTTCAAAATTATATATTTAATAAATAAATATTTTACATTACTATTACGTCGCATTTATTCGGAAAACAAAAACATGGTATATATACACATATATTACATTATATGATAAAAAAAAGGACACACAAAAAGTCATTATTTACATCATGATACTATTGTCTAATGGAATGTGTATATAAAGCTGCAATCAGTTAAAAATAAAACTTATTTGAACAGAATTTGAGCTGCACTAAACGATATTTTTAGGTAAGATTAAGTACTAATGATACTTATACACTCGTTATCAAACACTTACATAACAAGATCAGATCTTGATTTAGATTTAAACGACCCTAGTAGTACATTTATAAATGTATACGACCTATGAAACACTTCGCATCGTTAAGAGATTCTAAATCATATCGTTTTGCGTAATTCGTTAAAATAGAAGATTTTGGTCCTCTGTAACATTAGGCCCTGAAATATTTCCGTAACCATCTAGAAAAATCGAGTCAATTATGGCAGCTATCTAAAAATAATATAAAACAAACCAAACGAAGAGCAAAACAAATACTGACGATTAAAATGTAGTAATAGAATAAGAAATACTGAGTTAAATAAAATAAAATCAAACGGAAGTAATAAAAAGAGGATTGGAGGTTAAAAATTATTTATTTGAGGGTAAGGCACGGGTCATATTCCTAATGGGTAAAGGAGAAGATGGTGTCTTAGGGCTAGCTGATGCTGATTTGCTCCTTTTATGCTTCGCTGAACCATGCAAATTCCGCTCATGCGCATAGAGAAGGACGCCTATATGCCTGTATCCTGCATCCATTGCTATTTTAAGAGCAGTGCTGCCATCCTGTCGATAAAAACGAGTTACTAAACTTTACTACTTTTTGAAAATGAAATAAGCTTACCACGTCCGCGATTGTTGAATCGCAATCTTTTTGACTTAAGAAATACTTAACAATTTCAATGTGTCCATGTTCGGCAGCACACATTAAAGCAGTCGAACCGTCTTCATCTTGAATATTTACGTCTGCTCCGGCTTCCAATAACATTTTTACCATATCCAGCCGCCCATGACTAACTGCTAGCATCAAAGCAGTTTGTCCATGCTGAAAATACCATTGGTAAAATATCTTTGAGATGCTAAAATTGAGAACTTACCTGTTTAGCGCGGACATTAACATCAGCTAGAGAAAATAGACGCTTTACAACATGAGCATGTGTGTCAGAACGCATCTCAGCTAGTGATACTAACATGACGCTAGTATAACCAGCTTTATTTTGCTTATTTATGTCGCATACTTTGGAATCGAGTAGAATAGAAACGACATCGAAATTACCGTGTGAAACCGCATAGTGCATTGCGGTGTTACCGCTGGAATCTACCATATTTACAATGTATTTGAGAAGAGCTGAAGAAATGTCTTCAAAACAGTCTAAATAATCTTCGACATCTAAAGGGTCCGCCGTTACGAGACTGGAAATCTTAAACCATTCTTGGAGAATTATATTAACTGCATTTTTCAATTGGTTTTCTATATTCTTTGTTTGGCCTTTTTGGAGGGAATCATTGAGTACTTTCATGGCGGCTTGCATTTCTTTACTTGGAATGGCTCTAAGATTAAAATAATATGAACGTCTCTCATTTAACAAATTAGTAACGGGAGTTGCACTTACTTTTCTCTTCTGCTAGTTGAGCCAAGACCGCTTTCTGAAAGTTGTGCCACAGTCGTATTTTTTGAATTATCGCCATTTGAAACTGAACTTGATTCTTCAACTAATCTACTGGTGTACGACGATGTAGTGTGTTGTTTGAACTTGTCAAATGGTGTTACTGCTTCTTCTATTGGTTTAGGTGACAAATCGAGGCCTGATAGTCTGAAACCAACGCGTTTACGATTTATTTAACAATTTAACTAATCTAACTTTTACCTAGTCAAAAGTATATGTTGATGCATATAAATTGAATGAGCATGTTTGGATTTCGTTTCTTTTGGGCTTAACATTCGGTTAAGGCCGAATAAGGAATTTATTTATCATATCACTAGCAGTTTGATATGACCGTTAACCTAGGACAATGCATGGTCTTTTAAACTGAGAATCGATTTCGCGGAGATATTCAACAAGCATGCGCTAAGATAAACGACCCTGGTGACCTAATTTGTCCATCTGTCTTTGTTCTGGTTTGTCTAGGCATCAACAGATATCCAATAAACGTTAGATAATCATGGATGACTCATATCGAAAGACGAAATAAATAAAAAAACCGATTTTGTTAAATAAAACGAACATAACAGGTCTGTTTAAAAAAATATTTGCACTTACCCAGGTGAAATAGGTGTTGGGATCTTCGTATACGTAATTTGCCGTTCAAATTTCCTCGGGATATTCAGCCTCGGAATCCTAGACGGTGTAATTGTTTCTTCTTTCTTGTTATTTTCAGTTTTTTCTCTCTCAACGCATTTCTCACAATAATCTAAGGTTACTGCGTCAGTTAAACATCCGATTTCAACTGTTTCGCGAATATCTGGATCGCAACCCCTTTCTTCTGTTTCTGGTATCAATTCTCTGGAATCTGTACTTCTTGAGATGCCCACCCATATATCATTTTGGACACCTCTATGTGTCAGCTTCGCAACATCGCTTTGACAGCTCCTAGATTGTGTTTTAATTTCGTATTGTGTAGATTTATGACACGGTCTCATATCATATTGGCAACCTATTGTTCTGGTCTCTATAATTTTCTGTTCCTCTTCTTCAGGTTCTTCAGGTTTAATCTCCGATAACTGGGCGAGCGATACAGAATGTGTTAATAGAGGAAAGTCGCCAGTGTTAACTCCAACAGTTTGCTTCTGACTGGTGCATTTTAAGCATAATATGCTGTTTATGGTATCATCAGAGACTCCTACAGTTTTCGAGGAGATAAAAGCTTGCGTATTCGCGTTATTGGTGTTTGGAATTATCGATATTCCAATGGAATTGAAGCATTTTATTGGTGCTGCAGAAGTTTGTGCGGAATTATCTAAAGTTAGAGGAGGGGGGGTTGTTTGGGTGGTCGTTGTTTTGTGTCCGTAATGAATAGTTTGTGTCCCTTTCCCTACGGTGATTACAGATCGAGTTTGCTTCAAGTTCTCGTTCCTGATTAAGAAATCTAACTTCTGCGGTAACCATTTATCACCTGATTCGGGAGGTGTTGTTGTAGACACTGTTTTAGTCTTCGGGGTTTGATGTCCCACTCCCACGTTTCTGGTCAACACTCCGCACATAACTCCGAAATCTCTTCTTTTCGGAGGCGGGGATGGTGATACGTAGCCATGACGATTGTCATTAACTCCATTCCCGGGACCAGAATCAACTTGGGTCAATGACCTTGACCTTGTTCTCGAACTCTGAATGTTATTATTGATGTAGTTTATGTTATTTACGCGTATTTTTTCTTCCTCCTTAATTCTAAATAGTAGCTGCTCTTTTTCTGCTTTTAAAGCTGATAATTGTATCTCCAAAATCGGAATGATTTTGACCTGCTCTTCTAGCTGCCTCATACGTTTGAGGCTAACTGCCATCTGCTCCCTGATACTTTGTAGGGTCATCGGGCTTAGGCCGTTTGATTCGATGCTCACAGAATCAAATTCCTTTGGCATGGCACCATCTTCTGGTAGAATAGTAACGCTTGAAGCGGACGTCGAGGATATTGATGAAAGAGACGGCACGCGACGTATAATTTCTAGAGAAGCATAGATATTACGGAACTTCCGAACATCCCGTATATGAGCACGATTATTATGTTAAGTAGGAGTCACAAAATCAAACTTTCTAACATGTTAAGTCAACATATACGAGAAGCACAGTTAGAGAAATTGAAGGACGTACAGTATCGCTAAATACATAAAAAACAGGTATCGAAAAACTAATAGACCAGGCATTCAATTACAGTTTCACGTGTTCAAATATATATTCGAGAGAGATAATGAGCGATAATTGAAAATACGATGTTATCTAACAATAAGATAATATTATCTACGTTACCTTCTGCAAAAAAATTAAGCAATAGGCTCTGTACTGTGTACACGATTTTATTGTTAACAAATAAGCTTATGAATGCTATTTCTAGTAGCATTCAAACAATCCAGAAAAAGTAAAAGTAAAACGTACAAAAATGATCTAGAATGAATGCGATTATAAAAAAAAGCCACATAGTTTAAGCAACCATGCGTGAAGAGCTTCCTCCGCAACCGTTGTTAATTTTTACAATGCAAGGAGATTCAAACAGAAAAGGATAAACATACCTGATACAGCTGTAACGTCCGGTAGATTATTTGGATGGCTAACTTTAGATCGTTGGAAGGTTTTTTCAAAATCACTAACTGCCTCATTTAAAGTTGTATCTTGAATTAAAGCGCATTTTCTGGAATCTAATTTCTCTTGATGGTTATAGCTAACGATTTGGGGTAATTGGGTCTCGTTATTCTGGCTTATCGGTGGTGCTAAGCCTAGCATAACATCCATAGATTGCCTTTGCCTTCTTCGGTCCTTCCTTCTTTTAATAGATGCGGTTCTTTCGGTTTGACCGATTGAATCGCAATAACGAACAAAGTCCAAATCGATGTGGTAGCCATACGGGCAGCAGTTGCACTGATACCACTCAAATTCATATCCTTTTGGGGTAAATGGGTTTTTGATGAGATGATAATAGAACAGGTAGCAATTATCGACTTACCAAATTTATTACAGTTTGGATTGCTAGTGGATAGGTTGCAAGAAAGAGGCATTTTTGTTATTGCTTCTTGTCATCAATACACTCGCTATTACTGTAAAGATTGATAGCAGATTTAGTTTAATCTTATCTATACGAGTATTTTCAGCTAAAGATAACGTTAGGGGCGGATCAATAAAATCATTCTGTTTACGCACGGGACTTACGGAACACGTGAATCGCTTTAGCATTTCTTTCTGGTGAGTTTTTAAAGAGAAAGGTTTTAATCCGATCCATTTTACATACAATAAGCATCAGGTATTTTCACTGGACCCAATTTCATCTAAAGGAGTGTCCTCATAGTATTTATAAGGTCCCGTAAGTATGAGAGGTGTTGGGCGAAGGAATGTAGATCTACGTAGGTGTTGGCATTTTTGCACAAGGAGATCAGCAGGAGTTTGCCGCAGTTTAAACAATTGTTCATATAGAATTTAAACACTATCTATTTATCATTGTTTAAACATCATCTCATTTATGACCTTTTAATTAATTTAATTAATTTTAAAATAAAGTTGTTTAAAATCGAACTTGTGTATTGTAGTGTGCATAAATTCATATAAACTAAAAACAAATATAACGAAATTCAATGCGAGACTATATGGCGTAATCGTGGCCGGTTATTTATAAATATTATATAAGGTATAACATTTATATTCAGATGTTGTGTTACGCTCGGATGAGAGACAAATAGCTTTAAATATTTTGAAGATAAGCAATGTTTTAGCTACATTGCGATTTCTTAACGACGCAACAACGTTATAAATAATATCCTCGCTTTAAAAGGAATAAGAACACCATAATACCTATGTTACTATCTACGTACCCAAATATATAGTCAAACCGGTTTTTTATGATAGATTCTTGCAGAAACTTGTGTATTTGAGATGAAATGTGCACTGGGTTGATATTATGAGACAATGATATGATGATATTCGTATTTTTCGTTAAATTCGAAAGCGTCTACGGTGACTTCTAATAGTATTTATGTCATTTATTACTTTTTGTCCACGCAGCTGCAGGTCATTTGTCTTAGAATCTATTTATATTAAGGAGTTATTTAAATCTTACCCTTTCCAACAAACAAAAACTATATTTAACAAAATAGAAACGAGAGCTACTTGTTCTGCAAGCGTCCGAAATTGTGCTAAAGCGCAAATATTCAACAGGTTGTCGTACCTAGATTATAAACAATTGAAATTATGCAATCTCTTGAATAACTCCGGCGTACAATTATCCAACGGACGATGAAAACGCGTTAATATTTATAGAATTCGTTAGTTCCAAGTCAAAGGTAACTTGCTACGATGTTATTTCGAATTAAAACAGAGAATAGGCAGGTGTTATTAAATAAAAAAAATTGGACGAAGGTAAAAAAATGAAACGCCTACCGAATATCTAGAAGCAAGCATCCTTTCCGCGTTTTGCAGTTTTCTTCAGAGCTGCAGAGGATGATTAGTTTGATGTTTCAACCCCTTTTTTCGTTTTATTTGCATAACAGTACCTTCACGAGACTCATCACATTTACGGACGACTCTGTAGGTTATTTCTACATTGCTTATTATTTAAAACAACTTCGCACTACTCTGAATGTAGTCGCAAGCACCGTTTAACGTTCTGAAGTTAGAAGCTTGGTATTTTCGCATTCGAATCATGTTTAAATGAAAATTTGAGATAACTTAATGCAATTTAATGGAAAATAAAAAAACATAAAATAACGTTACATTTCAAAAAGATCTCGAAGATAAGTTAGGAAACTACATCACTTTTAATTGCAGGTTGTCATTGGTAATGGAGCTTGAGGAAATCAACAATGGAGGGCGGTAGGAAAGGGAATTTGAAAACGACCCATGGACCCATAAAAAAATTAATTAGAATAAGAAGAGATTCGCTGCTAAATAGTTAAATAAAATAAAGCATAAATAGTTTTTAATTATTAAATGCCAATATTTCGTTATTCTATTAGAATAACGAAATATTTTCCCAAAAAATAAATGATTCATTGCTACGAGGTATCCTAGTAAAAGAAACGATCTTCTTGGTAATGCCAGTGGACGAGTAATCTTTTTTAAATGAAGCAATTAAAGCCTCAGAATCATTTCTATTAAATACGACGAGTACAGAACTAATTCAAACCAGTATGAAACGTATATAAATTAATGTGAGGCTTACTATGTAAAAGTAAATAAGAGCAAGATCTTTTTATATAACCAACGATTGATATAATTTTGTAAAATTTATTAACGAAACGATCTAGCAATGTTACTAACGAAAAAAAATGGTCCACGTCAATGACGACAACGATCTTTTGCGTATCTTGTGAAATTATAATTTTTCTTGAAAATCATGCACATCATACGGTTAAATAAATATAATAAATATAGTTGTGGGAAAGAGAAAAACAATGTCAAACACAGTAGAGGAACAATTAAACGTTATAAATTAAGATACATTTCATCGCTTGTTTACTTTTTAATTAAACGTTAAAATAGTATATAAAGAGCGCGGCATGAAGTTAATTTATATATTGTGGAGGTTGCTTGCAGCCCCACAGCTGTGCCTAGCAGATATTTCCACTTCTGAAGACTTTAGGTAAGTCCTTTTTATTTTTGAATAACATATCCCATGTAATATATTTTACTTAAAAAATTATTTATTTGTAATCTTACCATTCCAAATTTAAACATTTTTGGGGGGAAGATAATTTTGTTGGCAAACACGCAATAAAATGCTCTACCTAATAGAGTCTTTGTAAATTCAACCTTGTATGTATTATTTTGGCGCAAACCGTTTGCATGCAAATCAACTGAATTGAATTAACATCAAAATCTGATTTGATTCCGTAATTTTTTTCCCTCGGCATTAAAAATTTCCATTGTCCTACTTCGTCGTGTGCTATGTTATCTTTAGCGCTATATTTGCTTAATAACAACTGGTATCAGTCAGTTAAATAACATGCGTCTAACCCTTTTAATTGGCACGATACTTAAATAAATACGCTTGGCGTAAATAAATCATGTGGATGATGAATTTGTTTCTAATTATGGAGCAATTTCCTGCAGCAAAGCGTTGCCCTCTTATCTAAATTAAATAAAATATTGAAAAACTGAACAGAAATAAAATGAAAACTCGTTTATTATTTTCAGAACTTCTTAACGTTAGACCAGGCTCCTGCCCCCTAATAAGCCGCCCCAAACAGCACCTTAAATCCCCAACGCATAAATTTCATCGTTTTTTTTCTCTCGTCGAGAACAAACTTCACACATCTGGACCAGCATAGAATGGTAGAAGGTGACTCCTCTCCAAAAAAGAATATTGTTAGTAATGTAAAGAATAGTGCTAACTTCAACGGATCAAGCGATCTGAAGAAGAAGATTCCAATCGATCCTGAGAAAGCTGGCGTTATAAGTGAAAAAGCTGATTTCGAAGGAGCTATTGAAAATACTGGATATGGATTGTTTCATTATGCACTACTAGGAGTATGCGGTCTTGTCAGCACTTCGGAAGAGATGGACGTCATTTCGATGTCGTTCATCCTTCCGTCGGCCGAGTGCGATTTGGATTTGACCACCCAAAACAAGGGTTGGTTGAATTCAATCATCTTCGTCGGCATGATGGTCGGGGCATACGCTTGGGGGTCGGTTTCCGATGCCTTAGGACGTAAAAAGGTGCTGATCGTCATCTCTTTCATGAACGCTCTATGCATTGTCGCTTCAAGCTTCAGCCAGACATATGAGATGTTCATGTTATTCCGTTTTTTAAATGGGGCGGCGTAAGTAAAGATCTTTGCAATATTAAACACGAATTCACCTTTTTCTATTTCTAGGTTAGGGGGCAGTGGACCAGTAATCTGGTCCTATTTCGCAGAATTCCAACCGAAGTCCAAAAGAGGCTCCATGCTTTCATTTATGGCAGCTTTCTGGACTTTGGGTAACTTATTCGTAGCTGGTTTGGCATGGTTAATCATACCGGCCGATATCGGCATTAAGACACCATTTTTTGTATATAATTCATGGCGTATTTTTCTCTTAATATGTGCTGTACCATCTTTCATCGTTGCTGTTTTGTTATTTTTCTTACCCGAGAGTCCGAAATTCTTACTATCGCGTGGGCAGACAGAAGAAGCTATAGAAATATTCCGCACAATCTATCGAATGAATACAGGAAAAGATAAGGACTTATACCCGATCAAGCAGTTGATATTAGAAGACGCGCAAACTTTAAAAGCAATCGAAGCTAACGAACCAGTAACTGAAAACAAATACATATCCATGATATCCGATATTGTTGAGAACAGCAAACAGCTATTCGTAAGTCCAATATTGAAGTTCACATTGATCTCCATAATGATCAACTTTACCTTTCACATTGGATACTACGGCCTTATGATGTGGTTTCCCGAATTATTCAATAGATTTGATGAATATGCTCGACACCATCCAGGAGTAACAGCAGGAGTTTGCGAAGTCACTGATTATGTCGTGAATTTGGAGGCTCAATCTGAAAAATGCTCTGGACACATTGAAAGCGCCGTATTCATGGAATCTCTAATAAGCTTAGCTTCGGCAATTCCAGCTAATATCGTAGCTATTTTGGGCATGGATCGTTTGGGAAGGAAATTCTTTTTAGGTAAGTATACACGCTTCAAATTTGATTTCCTACAATTAATTTTCTGCGGATAGTTTTCAGTACGGTGACATCTGGAATCTGTTCAGCTTGTATGTATTTGGTCATCAATAAAACGCAAAACTTTATCATCTCGGCTATATTCAGCGGTGTTATCTCTTGCGGTAACGCTGCTTTGGATTGTTTGATTACAGAGATCTTCCCAACGAATCTCAGGTAATCCGCCTGGAGGTAATTGATGGTGTAGCTTATATAATTTTGGAATTTATTGTTTTAGGGCTACTGGTATTGCAATTTCTATGGTTGCTGCTCGTTTAGGTGGTATCATCGGTAATATTGTAATCGCTACTTTATTGGATATGTATTGCCCAGCTCCGACGTTCATAGTTGCTGCTTTGTTGATCGGCGGTGGCCTTCTGTGTCTATTACTTCCGAACACGACTAGGACTCCATTATCTTAGTACCATTCGCACTTATTTCCATTTAAATGTAGTCGTTTACAATTAAAAGAAACGTAGTCGTAAATTAGTTCGTTAGATTAGTTTTTATGGATTATAAATAATCAAAAAGAAATAAAATTAATATCTTACTAATAACAGCATATTTAATGTTTTTTTTTTTTTTTTTTTCATAGGAGTTCACGACGATTTATTTGTTAAATTAGTTTCAGTGACCCGATTTCTTTTTAAATTCCATAGCGTTACATTCAATTCGTTTATTCAGCAATATTCAGAACACCTATCAAATGCTGAATAGCGACTTAATTTACTGGGTTAAAAAAAATAATGACACTATAATTGTAGAATTGGCGCATATAAGGATGTATTAGATATAGAAAAATTACTCCGCGATTGGATGCAACGATCTTTTTTTTTTATATGTATAAAAAGCTGACGTCGGGATAATTGATGTTCGATTACCAATTATGGAAGGTATTATCTGTGTCTACGATGACGATTTATCGCTTTGGAAATTTAGAAAATGATTTCTCTTCCCGGAAGAGTGACAGGAAATCGTTGCTTTTAAAATCTAAAATTTAGTCAACATCCAATGTATGCGTTAAATATTACAGAATATGTATTTAGTCCTTTCATCGACCTATAACCGATAGATCCATGGCAAGTAAGAGGTGAACAAAGTAAACATCTTCAATTTATGGAAGTAAAAGTGTTAAGAATGCTGAATGCATAACAATAAAACCATAATATGGTAATTTTACGTAATAAAATAAAATAAAAAAGAACAGCTCGCGAGTTATATAATGACCGGTAGAAAATTACGGAATTAGCGAAACGGGAAAAAGAAACTTAACTTTCGAGAATTCCGGGTGGTAAACAAACACGAAATTAAAGTAGACCGCAAATCAAGAAGAAAGAGGAAATTGAAGACTCGTTTTCGCAAGTTAAAAAAAAAGTCGGTCAAGAGCCACCGTCATAATCTATGTATTTCTTTAGGCAAGTTCAGTTTCGATAAACTTCTGTAAGAATCAAGAGTTGATAGTTAAATGAGCGCCGCTATTCGTAGATTGAAATTTATCCAGTCTAGACTAATACAAGGAAGAAGAAGTTAATGGACTCCGTGACTTCGAAGATATTACCTATGGGGAAGTGGTGGGGTCAGGCGATTTTAGAAAAAAAAAAGATGTGATGTTTCGCCGTGCTTCGGAGTTAAATAATATGCATTTTTCATACGGGTTCTCGTCTATACAGACGAATAACGAACATATTGTTTTGTGTTGCTAAACTAGTTTAAATGTTGGTCACTGGGACAATACAGCGTCTGCGAGTCCGTCAAACACATTACTAATAATAAAATTTACCTGAACTTGAGTTTTGAGGTTCACTTACAGTGTATTTACGCTTTAATGATTCTTAAATATATGTGATTTACGTGTAACTGTTGCTGAACGTTTCGTAAATGTTAGTTCATATCGAGCGGCAAGAATGAAACGGACAATGTTTAATATTTTCAAAACGTTCGCGTATAACTCGTTTGATATGTATATCTTCATGTTGTTTATTGTTTATGTAAACGGACAAGACAGTGCTCAATATCTGGAGAGTGCTATAAACGATCTGACGAACATCTATTCCCGCCCAAGTCAAAGAAGAATGGACCATTTTAAGGCTGTAAGAAAGCCGACGATGCCCGTCTATCAACCGAGCAAAGATGAATTGGCTAAATTATATCAAGCTGCGGTTAGAAAAGGCGATACAGTGAAAATCCAAACCGAAGGAAGCGATTTAAGATCAGAGGCCGCCGTATACGAAATAGACGAGCACCCCAAACACGAATCAAACGAAGAAGATACCTCAGCTTATTACTTTTATTATTACCCTTTAAAATCATTCCTTGACGAGCTAACTTCATCAACTAAACCTTCTCAACCCCCATCTGGTATGGGGGACATGCACGATGTAAGTAACCCCTGTAAAAAAAAATACAAAAAAATTAATATCAATATTAAAATAAATTAATCGTACAAATAACAGGTCGATTCAAGCGATACTTTTATACATCACGAAGTCGCTACTATGAAACCACAACACCAATATCACACGCACACACATCAGGTATGACGAACAACATATTAAAAAAAATTAGAACACGGTGATTCACATGCGAGACCTATACGAATCACGTACAAATTTGTGAGCGATTCAAATAAAATTTCTTTGATATTAATTTCTTTAGCACAACATTCATATCCTGGATCCCAAACCGCCGGAACCAACAAAGAAACCGCACAAACTAGAACCGCTTTTTATGGCTATATCAGGTTTTATTGGCATGACCATAATGTTCGTGTTATCCGCGCTAATCTTACCGAAATTCAGCGTTTTAAAGCCTAGAGGCGTTAAGGATTCCCCAGAAATGACGAGCATGATCAACGTTATACTTAAAGCCATAGAAGGTTACGATTGTTCGGAAAGATTCGCTTGTGAATTTGGAAAAACCGCAAGAGCTTTTAATATACACAACAACAGATTTGTAAAGTAAGAATTTTTGTTATTTGTTTCCACTTTCGTACAGATTTGTTTTTGAATTTTTAGATTAGTAAGGAGGATTGGACCATATTTTCTCAGTAAAAAATTGTACGAAATCAACAAGTATTCGAATAAAAAATATAAATGTGCCGTAATTCAATGTAAAATGAAAGAGAAAGGGCAAAAGTTACAGCCAAAGAGAGCCAAGCAGGGAAAATCGTAAATCCTAGCATAGTAGTAATTAATAAATTAGCTCAAATACGATAGTCAGTAGTAATTTATTGTAGCATGGTGCTGTGAAATGTAATAAAATCTAAGTAAACAAATTGAGTTTTCTTTATTTAAAAAAATGTATATGCAATATAAAACAAAAAAAATTAAAAAATATACAGAGAAAATAAATATTTTAAGTTACAATGCATTTACATGTACAGTCTCAGATTCAAGAAATCCCGCATATGAGATTCATTGTTTCAATTTTAGTTCCTAAAACATATTTACACACCTAGAATTATACTTACTTCCGGTAATTCACGTTAGTTACGTGTATTTTGCAAAATACGGGGTGATTTATTTATTTAAACCATGAAAAAAGACCACTGACGTTACTATACTAACATTAAAACGCTATTTAAATCAAATCACCCAATATCGCTTTTTTCGCTTGAAATGTTTTATTGAAGTCAGTCGATTAATTTTTGTTAACCTTTAATATTATTAGTCCTTATATTTTAATAAAATTTCTGCCCACGTTACACTATACTTGATAGAATGAGAAATGAACTACATGAAAATACACTCTTCTAACTAATTGTCAGGTTATCTTGGATAATAAATGTGTTACATTATATGAGACGCATGTTATACAACCGAGAATTTTGTAATTCACGGAGCATCAAACAAGCTGCAGTTGCCTTGTTTTTCTTTTGGTCCACAATTTTTGTGGAAGAGTGTATACACTACAAAGACTCACCGACTTCTTTCACAATGAACCAATTAATCTGTAAATATCGTTTCTTTTTTTGTTTGGAATTGACGATTACAAAAATAAAAAAATACCTTTATAGTTATCACAATCAAAAAGCATTACATAAGCACAAGTTATATATACATAAATTGTAATTATATATATGTATATAGAGTAGGTAATTACTTCAAGAAATGCTCCTTACACAATAGGTTTTCAATTGAAACAAATGCTAGGAGACTAAATGATTTAAATAGTCGTCAAGAGGATTAGCGTGTTTAGACTTGAAGAGGACAAGTCGAAGTGATTCATGTGCGTTTTTCAAAACACTAAAAAAAAAAGACAAAAAAAGGAAAACAGTACGATTATTGCAAAAAGATCCCTTTTTACATGGAATGGAGGTAGAACATTAGTTTTTCAGTCATGGCACTTTTTTCTTCGTTATTTTGTTTTCGTTTTAAAAACATTTGACGACTACACGGTTAGCGAAAAAACACGGAATGATTACACGATCCTAAATCCACGATTAAATAATACCTAAGATTAGAAATCACGTTGTTAGCACATTTAAAACATTTTAGATTAATAGAAAATAAATATTAGCCTAACAAAGTATGTGATGTTAATGTAATAAAACATGAGTGAAATGGATTTCTTTTAACTTATTAACTTAAACATTACACCACATGCATTCAATTCAAAATTGGATGCAACCCTTTAAACGCCCTAAGTTATAATACTTTTTTTTTATATATTTTAAAGATTAAATTTTATAGGCAGACGTAGCATATTTCATTTGTCCATTTAATTGATTAACCAATCATGTTTGATATGTTATTTGGTGTAAAACAAATCATTTTGATTCTTCGAATACTAATTAAAATTAAAAGCTATAATATGGCGACGTGAATGGAACTGTTTTTATCACAAAAAATTTAAAGGAGAAATATGCTTTTGGAGGATTCTCAAAAACCGCAACGATGTAATCGTAATCATGTCATTCAACACAGGATCCATCTAAATACGATTGACTCCTAAGTTTTATCAGTGTTTTTAGAGGAGCCCCATGTTCGAGTATTACCGATATTGCTTCGAATTCGTAATTTTTAATAATCGAAAAAAAAAAACCTTAGGATAGCACAACACGTATTTTATTCGAATTATATTTCCCCCTTTTCTCGACCCATTTTTTCGTAAATTAAAGACCCTGGCTTTACGAGAGGAATGTAAATGATTGCCAGTTCTGCCACCACAACGGTTATATATCACATAAACCGTGCAATTCGGCGTAGTTCAATATAGCGCGATGTAAAAATTCGTATTGACCCTGGAAAAAAAGAAAAAAAAAGATGACTGATGATTTACTCGACCTGAATGTAGAATACTTACGTAACTGTTAATCATTGCTTGCCTTTGGGAACGGAGCTTCCTCGTCACTATAAAGATATCTACGCGATGCTCAACGCGTAACTGTTGAACTAAAATGCTTAACCCGACAAACATTGAGCTCCTATCGGCTCCTAGATTACAATGCACAACCATTGGAGTTGGGGTGCCATGGTGCGAAACAGCGGATTGTGCAAAGTCTACCAGCTCTATTAATCCCCTTGTTACCTCAGGAACCTGCATATCGAATGGGGGAATCAGAAACTAACTCGTAACCTAATTCCTTTGACTTACTTCACCATCTACCGTTGGCCAACCATGATACTGTAAGTGTGTTACGCTTAATTCTTCCCCTTCCCTATTTCTAACATAGATTTCCCTTCGTGTGTAGTACGGACAGTTTTCTGCTTGCACGTAACGGACTGTAATATGGTCATAGACAAACTCGTCCTCGGGCCAGTATCTAGGACATTTTCCTTCACCCAATTCTGACAACATAACAATGACGCTAACACCTTGTTCGGATATCAACCTCCAGAAATCAGTGATTGTGGATTCTAGAGGATCTTGAGTAATTATAAACGATTCCGAATTATCGTAACCTTCAATGAATGATGCGTTAATGTAAGTGGAATGTTCTTTCCCCGATAAAGGCGTCAGAATGACTCTATTCCTATCGTAGGGGATTACGGTATCGTCTCTATTCTTTTCGCGATTTTCTTCCCCGCTAGCAACTGAACACGATTTCCTATCTTCTAGAGCGTTTTTGATATTCTAAAAAAAATACATTAACCTTGCAATTGTAGATTTTCCTTTAGAAAAATCAACTTACCTCAAACTCCTCTTCCATTTTACACCTTGTTTTATCTTTGTCGATCTTTTTCAATTTCTCAGTGGTTGATTTCAGTTCAGAAGCTGGAATTTCGGTATCGCCATATTGAGCAACTTCCATTAAAGCTCGATATATAAAAATATATTGTTTCTAAGTAAAAAAAAAGTTATTGGGAAATACTTATTCGTTATTTATTTAAACATGCTTACCAGTGACTGCACTAAAAAGTTTCTTTGGTGTCGCAAATCACAAATTGCATTGAATATGGCTACCTGACCTTCCTCTTTTAATTGTTGCAGTAAATAATCTAATGCCACTAACGTTCCAGTTCTCCCAACGCCAGCGCTGCAATGCACTAATATAGATCCGCGTTCTGGAGAATATACTTCATTAATCCGTTTAATAAACTTGATAATTCCGTGCGGATGTTCAGGAGCCATAAAATCTTTCCAGACTAGGTAATGGTATTGGGTGATTTTCCTTTCCTCAGATTCTTTACCTCCTTTCCTGGTTAACTTTAAATCTCTCACGATATAATCAGAATAACGAGTTTCCTGTGTATGAGTCACCGATATATCACCGAAAACTTTATCCACTTCCGATTTATCAGGCCAGTATTTAGCGCATTTCGTTTTGCTGTACTCTTCCAAGTTGGTCAACATCAAGATCATTTCTAAATTCTGCTCCCAGATTAATCTCCAAAATTCATTTACGGTTGTATCCATTGGACCTTGGGCGCAGATGAATTTCTTCCTCTCCTTGTAGCCCAAAACGTAATTAGCGTTTATATAATCAGATCCAGCTATTCCATCAACTTGGTTTAGCTTCACTCTGGTCTGATCATAAGCTTTTATATCAGGATACCTGTTCTTATAAACGTTTTCCCTTGCATCCGATGATCTGGTTGTACGATCGTTAAATCTATCCGGCAATAATTCGAATTCCTGCTGGAAACCATAGTCAGAATCTCTGTGCCGCTCAATATAAGCGGCAGCAAGATCTACAGTTGCTATAGGGCACATATCTGGAGGATTTAGCGATACAAGGCGTTGCCTACCGCGGAGATTCCTTAGAGAAGTTCTAAATGTTATCATTTCAACAGCTTGCGCATGCGCCTGCTTCGTATATCTGCGCAATAAACATAGAGCAACCGCTAGTAATAGCGCCATTACTAGAAGACCGCTTAAAATCTGAACCACGATTCCTACAGAACCAGCTTCTGGAGCAGTAACTGCAGGGCCTGGATTCATCATCATGAGATAATTACTATACACAGCCATGACGTTATTTCCGTTATATCCACGCACTGTAAGAAAAAAGCGTGAGGTGTTAATTGAGGAAACGGTATAGTACAGCGGAAACTTACCGAGAATTTCAACGAAACCTGTATAATTGCTGTTAATATCTAAAATACCATCATAAGGTGGGAGAGGGTCAGTTAATATATTCTCACGTCTAGCTCTGTTGATTGTGGAATTATTTAAATGGACATTTTTTTCACCACCGAATCCCGAATAAGGTCGAAGTCCAATGCACTCCTCACAAATGGAATTTGTCAAGTTTAAAACTTCTTCATCGCCTAAGAAGACTTCTGGGTGAAAAGTTGAGCTAAAGCCAAATTAATTAAACTTTCCAAGATTACAATAAAAATAATAATAATTACCTAGTAAACATCTCTGCTACATAGGCACCACCTTTAGGAGTCCTATGCGCCTGTCTATAAGAAACAATCTCCAACTCTTCAGGTGCTGGTAATTCAGCAAGTTTCTGTTGCGCTTCCATCCGCACCAAATAGATTCTATAGCAACAAATTGGACCATTTCTCTCCGAGATTCTAGGCATAAACAACTTAAACATCCACCTTCCTTGTTCCTCTATCTTTCTCCAGCTAAAGCGCGACAATTTCTGCTTATCTGGAACTGTTGGAGGCATCGTGCAATACAATTCGACCTTTTCGCCGTATTTTTTAGTTCTGGTGACTGCGGATACTGTGATTGTATAGTTGGTGTTGGCAGAAACGTTGTAGAATCGCGTATTTAAAATATTCTCGTTGATACTTTTCGCTTTGGGTCCCCATGTAGTGTTTTCTAAGATACCCTTGTCGTTTATAAAAGAGGCACTACCTTCCAAATTGACGTTATAAGAGACTATGGTCCCGTGAGGGTTGAAAGGCGGTTTCCAGCTGACGTAAATAAAGCTAGTATGGCTCAGATCTTCAAATTTACATTCGATTGTCGCATTTGAAACTGGACCAGCGAATCCATCCATTGTTGTACCGTTTACAACTTGTGACCATGGGCCACATTCTTTACTATACTCACAGCAAGCTTTTACTTGAAAATTGTAAGTTGTGGCAGGTTCCAGATCACTGAACATGTATAATTTGATCAGAGGTACTATAGTTTCTGAAGGAGAGCTTGCGTTATCAGCTTTAATTTTTTTGAGCGTGTAATACTGGACATAATCACTTAAATCTTTAGGTGGGTCTGACCAAAGTATTGTAATAGACACCATTGCCACTCCAGTAACTTTAACGTCCGGTTGAAAAACAGGATCTTCAGTTAGGGTTTGGACTTGAAGACTTTCAGAAATTACAGAGTCCCCTTCACTGTTCGAAGCTTTAATTTTTATTTTATATGTCGTATTAGACTTAAAACTGTCCATTACAAGGGATTTAGCATCTGGCGCTATAAAATTTTGGTAGTAGATCCAATTGGTATCTCCAACAGCTATATACTGGATGCTATATTGAATATTTTCAGGATCATTCCCGTTATTTATCGTCCAATTAAAGTAGATCTTCGTTTTCCCTATAGCTTTAACCATATCTATTACTACTTCAGGTTTATTCAGTACCAATACTTCAGTAACACCTTTCCCGGAACCTTTTGGAGTACGTCCTTCACAGACATAGGTTCCATTATATTTATTTGTAACTTCATTGAGTTGTAACGTGCTCTTTTGGTATGTTTCATTAATTAACTTATTTTCGTATAGTTTAGAATCCATCTTCTCGTCATCCTTATACCAGATTACAGCTGTTACGGGGTATCCAGAAATGATACAGTGCAATTCAACGTTCGTATGCAATTTTGTCTTGATTTTCTTCGATATCTCAATAACTTTTGGCGGTAAAGTCACATTGAATTCTTTCTGAGCAAAATCCAGATCCGATTTATTTGTCGCATAACATTTATATCCTCCAACGTGGTCTAAGCTTATGTTCGTGATGTGTAGAAAAGAAACTTCGTACTTTTGAGCATCATTTATGTTCTCACTTTCGCGCTCAACAATAAATCTGCAAAAAACAAAGGCGGTTTCGATGGGTTAACAATGTTTGTATTTAACATACCCATGAGATTCTGATACGTTATGATCTTTGAACGTCCACCACATGGAACTGGATACTAATTTAGTCTTACACATTACGGTAACATTGCTACCATACAATAGATATTCAGGCTCTTGACCATCGAGAACAGCAATTGTTGTTATGATCTCATCATTGTCTTCAGGAAATTCTTAAAGGCGTAATTAATAAAGGAATGTAATTGTGAGTATCTCAATTTCGCTTACCTAGCACGTTTCCTTCCACATACTGTCCGCATACGACTAATAAGCTAAAAAAGATTAAAAAACAATGGGCTTGGCTATTGAACATGGCGCCTCTCCCCGGTAAATTCTCAACTCCACTGTATGTAAGAAAAACACTTTCAAAACGTCATGCCAACAGTTCATTCGTCTTTGGCAAAATTCATTGTCGGAAAGAATTGGTGGAAGTACGGCATAGTTTTTTTTAATTTTTTTGAAATTAAACTATTTTCCTAAGACTGTAAACAACTACTATTATAATCCAACATCAACCATTTTAATAGATCATTATTGGAAACCATCGGGTACTAAGTTACCGGTTGAGTTTTGCATGCTTCTTGTACAGCGCGACACAGGTCGTTTGGCCAGGAAGCTACCTGGTATTAACATTTATTAAAGAGCATATTATAATTTTATTTATTAAACGGATTTCTATTTAAACGATTTATAGAGAATTCTTAGAAAAACCACTAAGTTTTCCGGGATATAAAAAAAACCGCATCAACTTGATATTTTATTTATCATATCTTTATACACAATAATACAGGGAGGAATATAAAAAATAGTGATATAAATGTACATATATAGATACACTACCGTTCATATATTTGGGGACGACTAAGAAAAACTCCGAAAAATAAGCAAAATTGATATAAATAAAATTGATATAAAATGAATATATTGTAATGAACCAGCTCCCACCAACCACTATGTGTATAGGCGCTTTGCTGTATCACGGCTCATCAGTACACCTATGTGGAAGGTAGCAGCTGTAATTCAAGTTCGCGTATACACTACCGTTCATATATTTGGGGACGACTAAGAAAAACTCCGAAAAATAAGCAAAATTGAAATATTGACAATTGATTCTGTTTTATATGAAAGAATATACATTTCTATATGTATGAATATAATTTACTACAATATTCTCTTCTATCCCATCAAATTTATAACGCATTTATATTCTACCGCAGCCTCGGGCAAAATTCCTCTTAATCCCTTTTATGGGGTTATAAACGTAAACTTGAAAATATTGTCGAATATTTCCACAAAGGAATAATGTGAGATTCATAGAACACTTAGTACAACAAACAAAGCAGATATCGTCTTGTATTTAAAATAAAATCGATCTTGATAGTAGTTTAGTTTAAATGTAACTATCGTAATAAATGGGGGGTGCTGAAATGGCAAAACGAAAAGAAATTTCCATCGAAACGCGTTCTGCTATTATTACTTTACGTAATGAAGGATACTCAATGGCAGTTATTGCGAAAAAATTAAAAATATCGACAAATGGTGTATTTACAACATTAAAACGGGTGGCGGAAACGGGTTCTTTGGTTGATAAGAAATGTTCTAGGGGCAAAAAGAAGACAACAGCTGCTGAAGATCAGTTCATGGTTCTTGTTTCAAAAAGATTCACAGATTCTTAACGGCTCTGGAAATAACGCAGCAAGTCAATGTTTCACGAAGAAATCCTATTTCGCATTCGACCATGAAACGAAGATTAATTGCGGCAGGCTTAAAGGGACGAGTAGCTGCCAGAAAACCGCTTTTGAAAGTTCAAAATAAAAGAAAAAGATTGCAGTGGGCACAAGAACAGAGACACTGGACATTCGAACAGTGGTGCAACGTGCTGTGGACGATGAGTCCAAATTTGAAACATTTGGCTCCAAACGGAGGACGTTTGTTAGGCGACAGGTTGGTGAAAGAGTTAGTGAACAGTGTATTTTACCTACAGTCAAGCACGCTGGAGGTAACGTAATGATTTGGGTCTGTTTTGGGGGAACAGCTGTGGATGATTTAGTAAGAATACAGGGAATACTTCGTAAAGAGGGCTATCTCAAAATATTACAAGAGAATGCTGTACCAAGTGGGGAACGATTACGAGGTCGAAACTTTACGTTTCAAGAGGATAACGACCCTAAGCATTCTTCTCGTATATGCAGAAACTATCTAGCATCTCTGAAAGAAGAAGATCGTTTAAAAAGAATGATTTGGCCACCTCATTTTCCTGACCTGTCGCCTATCGAATTAATATGGGATGAACTGGACAGAAGGATTCGCCAAAAAGGAGTGACTAGTTCACAAGATTTATGGAGAAAGCTCCAGCAAGCATGGACCGAGATCCCAGCAACATTTTTGAAATTTTTAATTCTAAGAATGCCACGAATATGTACCGCAGTAATTAAGTCAAAGGGTAGACATATAGACGAAAAATCCGTATAGACCTAATTATAATTAGTACAACATTTCTTTTTGGAATATTTTTAGTTTTGTATAGTATACTCAGATGTACAGAAGTAAATTAAATTACAAATAACTTTTTGTTTTTATTGGAATTAAAAAAAAAACTGTATTTTTTTAATCGTCCCCAAATATATGAACGGTAGTGTATGTAACGAAATAATATAATATATATGCGTGTATACTATACATTTCGAAAATATTATTAAGATGCTTTTATTATTTATTATTATTTGTTTAAATAAGAAATTTTTTTAAATGTATATACATTAATGAAATATGTATATTACAGAGTAAATAATAAAAATTACTTGTTGATAAAACTGTTTATTATTTATTATATATATACGTTTATTTTATATGTATATAAAAAAATCTCTAAAATTAATGCAAGAAGGAAACAAAATGATCAAGTGTTTCATTATATAAATACGCATTAACAACATACATTTAAAGCTCTGTTAGACAAAAATTTCGTTCGATCTTCCTCTTTTCGAAATATTGAAACATATTTTAATAACGTCCATCGCGAAATATAAAACGATACAAGTATTCCATCACAACGCGATATTAAATTTTTATTTTTCAAAAAGACACTTTAACCCTATAATAACTTGGTTTCTATTGTATGACTTATATATACTTATATTATAATAATTGTGATCCTTTGTTCAATTATTGTTATAAGTTAATCAGTGGTGGGTTCCCATGGGAAGCTCAAGGGCTTGATCTCTCCAACCATCGTCAAATGAAAAAAGGAACTTCATCAGCTTTCACTCTACATATTTCTCTGAATATTTAATATATCACACTTTAATATTTTTATGAATCTTTTAATTTCTCATTCGATAGTTGGTTGATGGGCTATTCAAATGTGGGCCCCTCGCGCGAAATAATCGCATAGTGGAAACGCATTAAGGGAAGTAAAAAAAAAGGTCGGTCGTTACCCAAACATAAGCTTATGGTGAATATGGACTCAATCAAATTGAGCCCATAGACAATCATGCAATGCAACTGATGTTATGTTATTTCTACTGAATTAAGCTACACATTTACCGAAAATTTCTATTTATATTATATATATATTTTTTTTAAATAAATACTTCGAAACTCTATAGGTTACATGTATTTTATACGGAAACAATAATTGCACCAAGTTAGAAACTTCTTTGTCCTAGGAGAAAAAGCAGAACGGTTTTGGTCAAATTTGAAATTTAAACTATAAAATAGTATAACTGGTGTTTTGTAAGCGAAATGCATTCTTACTGATTATTTCAAAATGAGGTAAATGGAAAAAAGATGATTCAAATCTCGCGATATATGCTATTGTGACTTTTGTAGATTTTTGATTCTTCTTAAAAATGCAGCTTAAAACATTAATTTTACATTTCTTAGCTTTGGTTTGTGCGTAAACTTATTTAGTTGTTTAAAGCTCTTCCATTTGCAAAAAAGGTAAAAATAAAACAGCTTTTGTTGTTTTTTATTTTAACTTTCTTGTAGATTTATCGTTTTCTGTTTTAAAATTTTACCTTTTCTTTTTTGATAAAATTGTTATTGGGACATAGAGCTTTTTTATATCTATTTTATTTATTTGTAAGAGCCCCCCTTCCCTTAAAGATATGTATCAACCACCACTGAAGTTAATTATCATTTAATTTTAAGTTCACAAATCCCTCAATTTTTAAAACCGATTCACATTATTGGGTTGTAAATCCATTGTCTTACAGACCCAACCTGCGATATCGACGTCTTCGGATTCTGAATTTCTGATCCATTCATGATTCTGTAAAAAAAAACGAACGTCCCTTTAGAAAATAAACAAAAGAGAGAATGATGAATATTTACCATTAACGTCTTCAAATCTGCACGATCCTCGGGTTTCTTCTTCAAGCATCTATCGACGAAATCCTTAAATTCATCGGTAAAGATTCCAGAAGGTAATTTGGGCGGTGGTTCATTTACAATATAATCTAATAACTCAAATATTGCCATAGGTCTGGGGCCATTTGTATGCCCTGGGGAATCACCATCAACCTTCGGTCCGAATATAGCGGCTAACGTTTTAGCGTCTGGAGGTGGAATCGGGTACATGCCAATGGCCATTTCAACTAAAGAAAGTCCTAATGACCAAATATCACTTTGCACAGAATACAATGTGCCTTGTAAACGTTCAGGCTGAAACGAAATGAGATATAGAGGGATGTAAAACGGTGTAATGAAACTTATTTACCGACATGTAACTACGTGTACCAACAAAAGAATTGGCCATAGAATCGATAAGTTGGCCAGAAACACCAAAATCACATATTTTTATTTCACCATTGCTATTAATTAGAATATTACTAGGCTTAACATCTCTATGTATTATTGCGTGCTTGTCACGTAAATAACTTAATCCCTTCAGAACAGCTGAAGTGATCTTCCCCAAGATATTCTCGGGAATCCTCGATGCCTTCTTGAGGATTAAATCCAAAGAACCGGCATCCATATATTCCATGCAAATACTGATTTCACCATCACTATAAAACGCTCCATAAAAACCAACAATGTTCGGGAAGTTGCAGTTATGAAGGACCTTAAGTTCTCGTATAATTTGCTTCTTAATAGCTGGCTTGACTTCAAGATGTATTAGCTTCTTTGCCATAACAAGGCCACTAGTTTTGTGTCTAACTTTCATCACAACACCTCCATTACCTGACCCAAGTTCTCCAAGCTTTTCGAAATCATCATCACTGAGATCTCCACCGATTTTCTCTTTCTCGCATAGAAAGACTTCGATACGCTTCTTTTCGGTATCATTCATATCCAACTCTTCCAACCTCGCTGTGAGATTATCAAGGCTATCCCCTCTTACAAGGTTGTTCGATCTTAAAATTAAAAGATAGGAATTTTGTGGTTATAAGCAATGATTTTTCTACTTACGGCCCGGAGGTTTCTTGGAAAGGTCCACCAGTTGGGGTCACAATAGGTGTTTGATCGAGTGACCCCGGAGGTAATGTTAAATTTAATTTGTTTTTGGACATCTTATAAGTAAATGTAAATACTAGAAAAGAATGTTAATAATAAATATTGTTATTGGCAAATATTTCATTGTAAAAAGTGTAAATATTTAGGAAGAAATGTTTTTTTTTTTAATTTTTTTTGTTTTTCTTGGGAACAGTACAAAATGATAAAGGGATTAGTAAAACACACGCACACGCACAGCAATTGTCAAAGTTCCTTTTAATAAACTATGAAGTTTCATTCATACCAGGAAAAACCGAACACAACAATCAATCATACATTAAACTTTTTAAATAATAATAATATTAGCAGAACATTACATCAATTAACAACAAAACAAAACAAAAAAAAAGATGGAAACTGTGATTTTAACCTGTGATAATTTTATTTCCAATGATGTTGGATTTTATTTGAACCCAAATTCAATTAAAAAGGTGACGATAACTTTTTAAAAACCGCTACAGTTGCAACAAATCCACGAATTCCGATCGAAGGTTCACGTGCATCCACACCCAACTGTTTTAATTTAGATGGATTAACTTTTTTTTTTTACATATTAACTTTTGCATACTTATGGGTATGAGTGTATGGGTGGTGTTTTTAATATGTATTGATGAATTGCCTTCGGAGACACTGTTTCAAGGAAAAAGTAAACAAAGCAGGAAATTGGCCGCCATTTATGTAGGTTTATTGACTGAAAATTGTTTACTTTGCCGAGAAAATATTTTAATTATGCCATGCGGGTTGTTATTTCAAATACACCTATCAAGAGATTATTATCCTTAAAGAAGAAAATCAATAATATTTAAGAATGATACCATTCGCATAGTTGAATTTCAATCAGGGGATGCGTTTTGAAATAATTAATTTTTTTGTGATATTTCCGCGGTGTGATTTTTAAAAAAGTGATTTATTAATTTAATTCATAAATCCCACTTTATTTCGGAACTTTACCGATGCGCCATCTATTATATGTACTCGAACTACCCCGCCGGTATAGGGAACTGTATATTCAGCGTGAAGCTCACTTGAATATCGACACCCGACACGCTCATATTGCGAGTAGGTGCATAGTAGCGACGTTGCCAAACTTAGTTTGTCAGTCTCGGAGTCATTCTGCGAGCATCTGTTCCGAGTTACGTCGCATTTCACCGCGTCCAGTAAGTCGAAATCGGCTTGTTATTAATAAAAGCGATCTTTAAACGATTTAGAAACATAAATGGTCGGTTAGTGATGCCAGACGAAATCAAAAATAGATTTAATTTCTTGTGCTAGAGTGAAGATAACAGGTTTTTGGCGTGCAACGCATGCTCAGATTCGACGTAAGAGTGTTGTATTGGTGTCGTTTATGTGTACCATGTTGCTTGAATACTTCCCAATAAATAAATTTATAAATTGATAAAATATTGTATATGATATCAATTGAGATACGTTAAAATCTCGCGAGAGTAAGATGTATACGAAAGCTAAAGGGTCAACAGTCCCATCAGATGCCCAAGCAAGAGAAAAGTAAGCGAAAGAGAATTAAAACATTTTTTTTTTTGTTATATTTATTAACTATATGTTTTCACTAAAAACTTCCTGATTGTATGTATTTAACTATTTATTGTATTCGATTTTGTTTCAATAAAGTTGGAATCAGATGAAATTTAAAGAATTCGGATTATTTTTATTGTGATAAAAAAAAATATATCACCTTCAGTAATGTTAAGTAAACGAAGTAAATAAATTGATCTTTTTTGGGAATCCAGGTTGGCACTGTATGTTTACGAATATTTACTTCACGTGGGAGCCCAGAAGGCCGCACAAACATTCTTGTCAGAGGTATTATTTACCCTCCAAAATATGAAGTTTTCCAGTTAACAAGAACATTTTTTTCACAGATAAGATGGGAAAAGAATATCACCTTAGGTGAACCGCCAGGATTTTTACATTCGTGGTGGTGGTAAGTGTTTAACTGTTATATTTTTGCATGTAAATCGTTTATTTTTTTCCTTTGCAGCGTTTTCTGGGACCTCTACTGCGCTGCCCCCGAACGAAGAGATACGTGTGAACATTCTTCGGAAGCGAAGGCATTTCATGATTACGTAAATATATTTCTTTCGCTTAATTTTTTACCTATCGGTATATATTATCTATCTATCTATATATATATACACATATATATATGTATATATATATATATAGGCTACATATAAACAACGTGCAAATCGGATCAATACTTTGATAGTTGAACAGGTAAAACGGCAACAGCGGAGTGTGCGTTTTAACCGCATTTAGTGAATCGTTTTACGTAACGGTAGAGGGCGTAAATCAAACATCAAAACAGTTCGGTTAATTTAAATTATGAAATTAAAATAATTTTATTTTCAGGGCTTTGTTAATTCTGGTTATGGAGTGAATGGAATTGCACATGTAAGTATTTAATTCCATGACGTCAGAGGAATCCCGCGATGATTCAAATTCAATTTTTCAGAATACAGGACCAGCTCCGAGCCCCTTAAGCCAAATACCGCCAAATGATGGTATGCCAGGTGGTCCATTGCCTCCTGGATTCTTTCCGGTAATTTTTGAGCGGTGATCTTCGAGGATATTATGCATTAAAAGTTGGATCGTTTCAGAACTCGACGATGAGACCTTCACCACCAACCCATCCTTCCAGTCAACCTTCTCCACATTCTCAACCGCCTCCTCCACATTCACAGATGATGACGTCACAGCCTTTCATGGGTGCGAGGTATCCGGGCGGGCCACGACCTGGAGTCAGAATGCCGCAAATCGGTAGCGATTTTAGTGGCGTAAGTTCCGTTTTGTTGCTTTACTGTTCTATGTTATAGACATAACTTAATTGCTAAATATGTGACTTTATGTTTGCGATAATTGATCAGAAACTAGTTAATTGCCTTTGATTATTTATACTTAATTGTATATTACGTTTTTAAAGCCTCCTGGACAACCGATGATGCCTAATAACATGGATCCTTCACGGCAAGGTAAGGACGATCTCGTGACGCATTTAAGAGAGAAAACCATTTTTTTTTAATTTAATTTTTCGATTAATTATTTTTTTTTTTTTGAATAATAATAATTTTTCTAATGAACTTTCGTATTTATAATATTTGAATTAATCAGATTAATTAGTTTTTTTAATTATTTTTCATTAATGGAAATAACAAATAATATAATTAATTTAATATGAGAAAATTGCACAAGCATGAAGCCATTTTTTCATGAAATGCCTCATGTAATGCATCTATTTCTGTCTCCAGGTGAAGGAGGAGAGTTTGTAGGTTGGCAAGGTAGGCAATTGCGCACCTTCACCACTTGTACACACTATTTTTTTGCATTAATTACACTGTATCCGCTTATACGCTTTATTTAACGTTTGTCTAGTGCTAGCATGCTAATTGTACGCCAAACCATTAACGGCAGTATGAACATTTATAGTAAAGACGATTGATATTTTTCACAATCAAATATTAAAAGCTTTCCTTGAAAGCGAAATCAGTTTCTTAACTATAAAATTCATACGTCTCACATCAAAAAGTTTAAAGGAAACGTTTTCAACCGAAAAATAGATATGCTACAGTTTTCTTGTAGATACATTAAATATAAAATATCCAGGGATTTGGAATAGTAAATGCGAATTTTGCTTTTCACAATAAAACAGCTTCGAAGTCACTATTTATGATTTATTACTAACTTTTTCATACAAGCCAAACGATCATATTTAACAATAATTGTAAATATCTAAAAAACGCATGAATTATTTGCCAAGGATTAAATGTTGATAGGAAAGAGTTTTTTTCATTATACAATAATCAAAAAGCTTTTGCATATTTTATTGTGAAAGCATCTAGATTATAGGCATGTGAACTAAATAACTTTCTTTCAATTTCCTGGGAAATCAATCGTACAAATTTCATACGAAAAAGCAATTCTATTTTATGTTGGAAAGTCAAAAAAAGAAATTTCAACACCAGTTGAAGAGCACATGAAATAAAATATGCTTACAGGACCCCCAGGTATGAATCCAATGAACCCCAGAATGAATCCGCCTAGAGGACCTGGAATGGGTCCCTTAGGGCCCGGATCATACGGTCCTGGATTGAGAGGACCACCACCAAACAGCAGTCTAGGTCCGGCAGGACCAATGCCGCCAATGAGTATGAATCGGCCGCAATGGCAACCGAATACATCAACCGTATGTTTTAGATTACTTAAAGATGTTTGAAGAAGCTAACATGGTCTTCAAATTATAGCCTATGAATTATTCGTCATCCTCTCCCGGTAATTACGGCGGACCGCCGGGATCTGCAGGACCTCCGGGACCTGGCACTCCTATAATGCCAAGTCCGCAAGATTCTTCAAATTCTGGCGGTGAGAATATGTACACATTAATGAAGCCTGCTGTTGGCGGAAGCATGCCTGGCGAATTCCCAATGTCAGGAGGTCCTGAAAGCGGACCGATGGGTCCTATGGGCCCAAATTCAATGGGCGGACCAGTGCTTAACGGAGATGGTATGGATGGTATGAAGAATTCGCCGGCGAATGGTGGGCCAGGTACGCCGCGAGAGGATAGCGGTAGCGGAATGGGAGATTACAACCTGACAGGTTTTGGAGGACCCGGTGAAAACGTGAGTACTGATATGGTGCCCGGTGCTTGTGCTTTTGTAGACTGACAATTAACCACTAAAGGTCGCTTTCCTTGCAGGACCAAACGGAATCGGCTGCTATTTTGAAAATAAAAGAAAGCATGCAAGAGGAGGCCAAGAGGTTTGAGAAAGACTCGGACCATCCTGAGTATTTCATGCAATAACTCCCTCGCTGGCCTCTTTGGCTGGTGGACGCCTCTTCTTCCTTCTTAACTCTACTAACCCGGGCGGTGGGTCTGTTCAAGCTCTTCCTGCCCCGAAGCAACGCTGCCCAATCATCCGCTTTTTTGGCTATGGCTAGTCATGTATGTTTTCTGTTTTACAGATATTTCTCTGAAGACACCGTTTAGAAATTAAAAATATACAGACCGTTTCAGGGGAAGAAGCTATGTAATTATATATTTTTTGGTTCCTTGTCGAAATATTCGGAATTACACTTTGCCAACGTCAAAGTCCACCGGCCTATAAATAAAAGAGATTAAGGCATTCTTTATATAATACTATCTATATGATTAAATACATCTCTATGTAATTGCATGAATGTATCTGTTGTACATTCCCTGGAAGTTAACTCCGCTAAAGAGGTAAGGATCTCTATTCCAGCCACTAATGGTGTCTAGTTGACGTTCTTATTGTTTGATACCAAACCCGAGAAGATTATTTTGTATAAACGTTACGCTAATTTCTTTATATTATGTTATATTAATTATTATTGTTAGTTCAACGATTGTTTCATAGAGATTGTGGTCCGAATGATATCCTTCAACCTTTTATGCATACATGCAGTGTATTATGAAAATAAGAAAGAATCATTTCCGTCTTTATAAATTGTATTTAAGTATTTTACTTGGAGACGAAGAAAAGAAGAAGATGACGAATGTAACGAAGCAAATTATGGAAAAAAAAGAAATATAAAAAACAATTACTATTATTTCATTTTCTAATTGATTATCACTTGTCATTTTTAATTATACTGTTAGAATTAAGATACTTAATTTATAAATATTATTCTTGAAATAAATGAGTAATTGAGAAGATAGTGTTTTATTTATTTTTTTAATTCATTTAACAACTAAGCAAAAAAAAGGTATTACATACTTATCGAACATTCACGAGCACAGTTTTCGATGGAATAATCTCGGTTAGAATCCAACGCTTAACTTTGAGAATTTCTTAGTGTTTGTAAGATAAAAGCTACTGAGCCAGTTTTACATACCGCGGTTTATTAGCCAATTAAGGTCAAGAAACCAGTAGAAATGTGCTGTTTCACGTGTCACAATAATTTGAATTTTGTTGATAGTTGAGCAGAGGGATTGCTAAATACGAAATTTTCACTTGCTTATTAAAATTGACTTGCCGTCTGCCTTTGTCAAATGTCTTTTTAGTATATGGAGAAATGATACCTATTCTTGCATAGTCTAGACCAGCGCACTGCAACCATTGGGCCACGAATTTTGAAAAATGGGTCGCGGGAAGTAGGCAGTTGTGTTTGTGCGATATATCAGCTCTGTACGGTACATTAATAAAGGCAGCAAAATAGTATATAAAACCGAACGGATGTTGCTTGTTTATTCAAAGATCTATTGAAAATATTAACGTCTCCAACCTTTATTACAATCTGTAGAACTACACCTTATTACGCCCCCATACAGCATTGCTTGAATTTCCTGGATAATTTAAGTTGGTAGTTCCGGTAACAAAGGGTATATTTGTAAATTTTTTAATGCCCTTTATTACCGGAACTACCAACTTAATTTATCCGCAAATTTTTATAAATGCTGTGTGGGTGGTTGTCCTCCTAAACTCCTCAACTCTCAACTCTTATTAC
>LR736882.1:850762-868510 GCA_902654985.2 Oryctes borbonicus
GTTTCACTAAAAAGAAACTAAATGCTGTACGATGCGTTTTGAAAAAAATAAAAATTTACTGGAAGTTTGATAAGTTAAATGGAACCATAATACTGGTGGCATGATGTACGTTTTGAATGGCGCTAATCTACCACAATGCATTATTTGTGAATGTGTACTGGTATCTTTAATAGACTGAACTTTTAAGAGATTTGCAAACTAATCACAATGACTCAAAAGATTTACCTTTTTAGTATGGCGTCTATTTATATTAAAGCAACCCGGTAAAAGCTTTTGTTCATAAGCTTAACCATGGATCTGGTCAGCCAGATTTTATGTTTCGCAAGGAAAAAAGGTTGTCGACCACTGGTCTAGATTGTAAGTGTACGTGTCTAGGCCGCAAGTGTACGTGTCTAGACCGTCAGTGTAGGTGGCTATACCGCATGTGTACATGTCTAGACCGTAAGAGTAGGTGTCTAGACCGTAAATCACCAAATAAATAATAATAATAATAAATAAATGTTTTTATATGAAAACGAGGATATAGAATTGATTGTCGCAATACCCATTCGACTACATTCCTTATTTTATGTGCAATGTCCTTGGAAATCTGATCGTCAGCCCAGAAAACCACCAGCCCGCAAAAGGTTTAAATGGAGATATATGAAAGAACGAAAGAAATTTCATTCAAAGAAATAAAATTGATATTTATCCAGTTGTATTATATATTTTTTCCCGCCAATAACGAGAAAATTATCAATTCGGCATTAACTTTAATACTTTTGAAGATAACGTTTTTTCCAAAACAGCGACATCTCTAGTACAAGCTTCCATATTGCAAAATTTTGCCCTCTATTCGAGAAAGGGGAACTACGAGGATTACGAACAAAAGTTACCTAGGCGGGTTGATTTTTAAATTGAAAGAGAGGGATTGCGTTGTGTTTGAATTGGTTGAGGTTTTGAGTTTGGAGATATAGATTAGTTTTGCTCAAATTATAAGAAATTTCAGTGATATGTAATAGAGGTATGATATTACGAGGGATATAGATTTTTCTGTAGTTTCTGATAAGGTGGTAGGATTATCTTCTTCAAAAGGATTTGATGGATTAGAAGTTAGAGATGATGAAACATGATCGAAAAAGTAATTCAGAGGAAATCAGTATTCTTTTTGGAGGGGTTTAAGTATGAAATAAGATCAAATTGAATATACGGTTTGTTTTCGAAGCTTTTCTTTGTAATCTAATTTACTTTGGATTATAATATACCTACGATTAACCAATTCCTCTGTGAGGGTAACGCGCAAGTTATAAGTTTTGTGATAATGCGCGCGCTATACAGAATACCGAACTAGGAATATTCGCCATCAGACACCGAAGCCGTCAGGCAGCAGCGAACCCGCAGTTTGTTGGAAGGAATTTCTCGCGATATATGTGTTTAGATCGGAAAACATTTGCGAATGTAACTCGTGGTTTACGGATTAAACCGACAGATCAGATTAAAACATCTACGATGTCCTAAACGTAAATGAACTAGAAATAAAAATAAAATAGACGTAGGGGTAGAATTCGAACTAGAAAAAATAGAATAATAACAAATAAATTTTGTGTGACATTATCGTTATAGAGTGTACGATTTTCGAAAACGTAGCATGTCCAGGAGGAAACAAGCTAATCCTGCCAAATTGGGTGAGTTTAGGATATGTTCTCGTTTATTTTTTCCTTTTACTTCTATCCCGATTAAAGTTGTTCAATTCCCAAATGGGATTTAGATCCACGTGGTCTTCGTATATAGTTCAGAAAGTAAAATTTGTTTATTATTACTTAGGCATGAAGAGGAAAATAGAATTTTTCATTTAATTCTTTTAATTTAATTTTTTTGAATTAATTCTAGTAAATGATTAGGCTAACAGGAAATTTAATTTTTTTTCTATAAGGTTACTTAAGTTAAGCGGATACCAAATATTTTTTTTTTGTATTATATCCAAGGGTTAATTGATTTTATTTGAATAAAATATTCATATTTGTATTGCAAACTTTTTAGGATTACAATATAATTCAAAAAACAAAATTCTACTAATTAGAATATAATATCGGCCGCCTCTCGTAATTTACCATGCCGACGCCGCTGGTGTGAGTGTAACAACGGTGGTGGCTGTTGCCCTGGGGGCCCTGGAGGCCATCGGGGGGATGGGGTAACGTACAGACAGGGAAATATGCGCTCCCATGGCGGTGTCCCATGGGAGTCGTATACCTCACTCTGCAACCAGCACCGCGCTCTGTCTCTCTTCGCCACGGCGTATAAACTAGCAATATTATTAGAGAGTATCGTATTTTCCTGTTCTTAAAATGATATTGTCAGATTAAGTTCTTTTTTATACCGCGTGTTACATGTTTCATTAGAAAAGGACGCGCAGAACTTTGAGTAAAAGAAGATTAGAATAAGTCATTTCAAAGTCAGACAAAGCCATTGCCAATTCCAAGATCGAACATCATAAAAAATTCTAATTTATTCATCTCTAAAAGGTGACCATGGAATTGTCTTAGAGATAAATTACCTCGTAGACTGTCAGGATGTTTAGTTTCCAATGAATTCAAAAATATTCAAAATGAGAATTTCCGAAGTACACGTAGGATATGGGCAAAAGGGGGGGCAGGTGTACAACATGCTTCACCTACAGGAGACACATAATATCACCGGAGTGTTCTCAGAGAGCTATTACAATCGAACTATACCCAAGGGAGAGATCTTTCTCCCACGCTACCGACCAAGCTTGGTTTTATCTAAGTCTCAGTACTTTACCTTTTTATTTCACGATGTGTGTTATTTTTATTCCGAGGGAGGTCTCCAGAAAAAGCGTAAGTAATTTCAATTTTCAAATATCGTAAAATTTAACGCGCTTATTTTCGATGCATTAAAAGTTTATCAACATCACACAGAAATGTGTAATGTATTATATGCGATAGAAGAGTAAGTTATGAAAATTCCCGAGTGTACGTGAAAGCCTGAACACTTATTCCCATAGGTATAGTATGCGCAAGGCGGCAGAAAATTAATGCAACCCTTTGGGAAATCGTGCCTTTATGTCCCAGATGACCTGGCCTGTTGGCGTTTCAGTAACGTTAAACTTTTCACCTAACTACGTATTTCTTTTGTACCTACATCTACATACGCGAAGGCATCTGTACGTGAAATATCCTTTTTCCGAACACATTTATTTGTATACATAGGGAGATTTTTCTAAAATCCATCTAACCGTGAAGGATAAAACACTTTGAAGCTAGAATAGAATATTGTACCTAAAGAAATTCTTTTTTTTGTAAATCCTTTACTTTTATACAAACACGAAGTTATAAATGGCCAGCTTATCTTTATTTATAAATACACACTTTTGTGGTTGTAGTATCTATCTGCATTCTTGGTTGCATAAGAGATAAACTTGCTAACTTGCTAATTTCTTTTAATTTCGGGACCTAGTTTTCTATTCCTTATACTGCTTTTAAGGGAAAACATTATCAAGAGGTGTAAGACTACTTAACTTCGTGGCCTTTTAATGCCTCGTCAAGCTGCCGGAACAAATAAATGAAGCTTATTGTTGCCTCCTTTTCGTTCGATGAAAATGTTCTCCGAGCGAAATTTTGGATCTAGGAGACAGAAAAAGGTTTCTGGGGGGGCAGATCTGGTAAATATTGAGGTCTGTCAATTCGAACCCCAATTCATGAATACAAAACTTGTCATTATCGTTTTTCCTTTATCAAGACAGTCGACACAATCCCATGTGTGAACTCCAACTTCTTCGTCTTTTTTGGAGCCGATTTCGATCGTAGGTTATTCAAGTTTCATTCACAGTTATTAATCGATACCAAAACTCGGATTTATTCCGTTTAAACTGCATTGATAGGGCTTTTGAAATGTTCATTCTAAAGCGTTTTTGGTCCTGAGTGAAGAAACGCCGTTAGCTTTTTCATGCCCAAATTTTTAGTCAAACATGTTTTTTCGAGTTGCTCATCATCATCTATCTCTGCTATCATCTGGTGAATTTTTCTAATGTAATCGATAGTGTTTGCATCATCCTGAGAGGTTATCGTCAACTAAGGTCGTTTAAATTCGGTTGCGAAAAATTTCGTTGGAAAAAATAATGATGCAGAATCCGTAAACACCGTCCATTTTGGCTTTAATTTGCATAAGCGTTTTGCCCTTCAAATGCAAGATTTTTGTCGGTTCGATATTCGATATTTTTAATCTTTAGAGAAACACTAACATCGATTGTACAAACGACTTTTGCTTGTTGTAGAATTGATAAATAAATCCAAATTTCTGCCACGTAAAATGGATAACTGTATTTCTTAAAGTTTACGTAGTATTGAGGAATTTATTTGAATAATCTGCTGTGTGGGGATTCTAAAGGAAGTAAAAGCTGTAAAAAACAATTTATTTTATAAATCCATAATGAATCATTTTCTTCTGATACCTCTTCTCAATTAATTTAGCATCAAACTAATTTGCTTTATTTCTTGTGCAATAATTTCCCTTTGACCCGAAACTGCTATTTTTGCGTCTGGTGAATGAGAGGTTTTTCGTCTAAAAGGGCAAAACATAATAAAAAATAATTTCAATGAGAAACCACACGACACCTAAATAAAATCTTGAAATGATAAAAATAGAACACCTGTATCTATAACCAGATCCAATCATTTATTCATTTATTTATTGGCAATCCAAGAAATGTCAATCAAAGACTTGGTTCTTTCGTCAGAGCATTTTTTTCCGTCTAAATTCTAATTATTCCATTTATATTTATATATCTGCTTAGATCTATATGTATCCGCATTTCTTGAGGGAATACACAACGATATTTCCTGCTGGATAAATTCGGAGAGGACGAAGGACTTAAGGTAAATCAGTATATCGCGCATTATAATGGTCGTGGCAAATCTTGTCTATAATTTAATAGAAATCTGACATATTAGGCCGGCACATTAAAGATCCGTCGTTATACGAACGAATTTAAATACACACAACTATCACTTTATGAGCCCGTAGAGACCGACTTGGACCCTCTAAATATGGCCAATGAATATATATTTCAAATATATGTGTATACCTGTAAGCTCAAATTCCAAAGGGGTAGTGGGACGAAACGGGGCGGATTTGTGGACCATATTCCGCCCGCCTTAGGTTGTTTAATATTGAGATTACAGCGCGCGGATTCTGTTTATTTTTGTGTGCATATATTTGGAATTATTAAGTATTTTTTTTAAAGCGTAAACATGTAAATAAATAAGAGGTACATTTAATTGAGCTTATTTCATGATGAAAGATGATACTAGCGAAATGTTTTAGAAAAATTTCGCTGTATGGTATTTTTCAAGATAATACAATCCGATCTATTAACATTTCTCATTTGCAATTCCTCTAAGAAACGGGTTATAAATATCAATCTAGCCGGTAAACAAATTTAAATTTTAAAATTCAAATAATCCAGCTTTTCCGCACAAAAAAAAATGTAAATGTAAACAATTCACTAAAAAATTGAAAATTATGGAGGAAAAGCCTTTAAGATGATAGGATTTCCTTATTTCCTACAGAAGTCAGTTGGTGACTTTGGTGGTAAAGTCCCTAGTTTACAAGGTCTTTCCTGAAGATCTTAGAGGGCATCTTAAGATCATTGAAGATCCAAATATAAATTATCTGACTTACATTGCAAAGGACATGATCCCTACGTAATAAGGATTTTGATTAGCTTTATAAGGTAACTATTGAAAGCCATACTGATGGGTATCCGGCGAACCTCAATGCATAAGAAGTACTTTGGCGTCTTACACGAATGGCTCCAGAATCGAAGGAGTCGGGTTAGGCATAGGACGTAGTGGCCACAATTGCCACATAAAATGGCTTTGGGACTCCACACTAAGTATTTGAAGTAGTTTCTACTTTAAATTTACGTGCCATAAGAACCTCAAGATACGAGGCGTTCCATTCACGCACACCATTCACTGACAGTCAGGCAGCATTAAAAGCTATTAAATTAAACGGCAGATAAGTTGTCCAAAGAAGCATGCAGAAGATGCATCATTTTCCTAACTTCAATTGTGGTCTACAAAAGAGCCACCTAAAACAAAAAATTAAAAAAAAATCAGGCTCGCCAATAGTAAGGATGGTGCTATCCTCCAGCAAAGGGGATCTAACTAGAAGGATTTCTGACAGTACATGCAGTCCTAAAATACAATTTCTATAACCTAGGAGGAGCTGAAAATCAAATCGGTCGTCTATGCCAAGAGGACCTAAGGACGATACAACACATTCTGTGTAAATGGATTTCTACCATCAATCATGCACGATACCAACATTTCAGTAGTAAATCTGTACTAGCAGAAAATCTTTATCGGAAGACAATTGCATGCCTTACACAATTACTACACTGTGGCGAATTCTAAAGACAAACAGATTTAAATTCGCTACTATTAACAAAAAACGTAAAATTAAGATTATTGGATATAAATGAATATATTTTAATGAACCAGCTACCACCAACCACTATGTGTATACGCGTTTCGCCGTATCACAGCTCATCAGTACACCTATGTGGAAGGTAGCAGCTGTAATTCAAGTTCGCGTATACACTACCGTTCATATATTTGGGGACGACTAAGAAAAACTCCGAAAAATAAGCAAAATTGAAATATTGACAATTGATTGTGTTTTATATGAAAGAATATACATTTCTATATGTATGAATATAATTTACTACAGTATTCTCTTCTATCCCATCAAATTTATAACGCATTTATATTCTACCGCAGCCTCGGACAAAATTCCTCTTAATCCCTTTTATGGGGTTATAAATGTAAACTTGAAAATATTGTCGAATATTTCCACAAAGGAATAATGTGAGATTCATAGAACACTTAGTACAACAAACAAAGCAGATATCGCCTTGTATTTAAAATAAAATCGATTTTGATAGTAGTTTAGTTTAAATTTAACTATCGTAATAAACGGGTGGTGCTGAAATGGCAGAGCGAAAAGAAATTTCCATCGAAACGCGTTCTGCTATTATTACTTTACGTAATGAAGGCTACTCAATGGAGTTATTGCGAAAAAATTAAAAATATCGAAAAATGGTGTATTTACAACATTAAAACGGGTGGCGGAAACGGGTTCTTTGGCTGATAAGAAACGTTCTGGATGCAAAAAGAAGACAATAGCTGCTGAAGATCAGTTCATGGTTCTTGTTTCAAAAAGAAACAGATTTCTAACGGCTCCGGAAATAACGCAGCAAGTCAATGTTTAACGATTTCACTATTTCGCATTCGACCGTGAAAAAAAGATTAATTAAAAGAAAAAGATTGCAGTGGGCACAAGAACACAGACACTGGACATTCGAACAGTGGTGCAACGTGCTGTGGACAGATGAGTCCAAATTTGAAACATTTGGCTCCAAACGGTGGACGTTTGTTAGGCGACAGGTTGGTGAAAGAGTTAGTGAACAGTGTATTTTACCTACAGTCAAGCACGGTGGAGGTAACGTAATGATTTGGGTCTGTTTTGCGGGAACAGCTGTGGGTGATTTAGTAAGAATACAGGGAATACTTCGTAAAGAAGGCTATCTCAAAATATTACAAGAGAATGCTGTACCAAGTGGGGAACGATTACGCGGTCGAAACTTTACGTTTCAAGAGGATAACGACCCTAAGCATTCTTCTCGTATATGCAGAAACTATCTAGCATCTCTGGAAGAAGAAGATCGTTTAAAAAGAATGATTTGGCCACTCAGTCTCCTGACCTGTCGCCTATCGAATTAATATGGGATGAACTGGACAGAAGGATTCGCCAAAAAGGAGTGACTAGTTCAAAAGATTTATGGAAAAAGCTCCAGCAAGCATGGACCGAGATCCCAGCAACATTTTTGAAATTTTCAATTCTAAGAATGCCACGATATGTACCGCGGTAATTAAGTCAAAGGGTGGACATATAGACGAAAAATCCGTATAGACCTAATTATAATTAGTACAACATTTCTTTTTGAAATATTTTTAGTTTTGTATAGTATACTCAATGTACAGAAGTAAATTAAATTACAAATGACTTTTTGTTTTTATCCGAATTAATCGTCCCCAAATATATGAACGGTAGTGTATATACGATGTTCAAGCTAACTTGTTCGGATGAGAATATCTAATTAAAGATACTCTAATCACGGAGATTGTTGAATTATATGGCTATATCGACCTCTACAGATTTATGCAGTCTTTGCCACAGAATCTGCGAGGGTAGCACTCTTCGACTTCGAGGCTAGCACACCCAGGGCAATTAATTAATTAATATTATTGGAATTAAAAAAATATTATTTTATTTGAAATTAAGACTTACTGAATTGCTAACTTAAATTGTCTGCTAAATTTAAAAATGTCTATTTGGGTTCTTGACTAATTTTACATAAATTACCAAGAAGTGTTAATAAGTCGGGTTGTACTATTTTGAAAAATATTATACCTCAACTGAAAATCTGGAATTTCTTTGGTATTTTCATAATCTTCCGACGGAAGCCGAATTATATCAGTTAATTACACCCTCATTATTTTAATTACAGGCGATACGGAAGTGAAAATAATGGTAACAAATGAAGATTGTGTATCCTCGAAAGCTTTGGACGATTCAAGTGATGAAAAGGATTACAATGTTGAAGACGATGACGAGTCAGACGCGTCAGAATTGCGGGAAATAGACAATGGCTGTTTGGAAAATGAAGATTTCGATGAAGTCAGTATAATGTTGAACGGTAATTATCATTACGATCTATTTTGACAAATATGAACCGCTTGTAACGGCGCCTAATGTATAAATTGTATAAATTCGCATGTACATATTCCCGGTTCTATATATTTTAGTTTCAAATGTAATGTCACAAAGTTTCACCTTTCAATTAAATCTACAAAAGCAGCAGAGAAAATGGCATGCACTGGACATTACAACACTTTACACTTAACGTGTCCACGAATTTTCAAACTGATGCATTTCCTCTTATTTCCAAGCGATAGTCAACTATTAAAACCCTCAACGGTATTCCCCTTGATAAAATTATAATTTCTTGATCCCTTCGTTTTATTTACTGCGTTCCGTTGTATTTTTATTTTATATTTCTCTTTTAGTTTATTATTCGCATATATACGTAAATTTTCATATTGTTCTCATACAAACTTGACCCCTTAGGATATTGTAACATTAAATCTGTATAAATTGAGTGAATTCTGGAAGAGGGCTACGGAGCATTTAAATATTTATACCTTTCCTAAGTGTATTTCCGACCACAACTGCCTTGTCATTGTCATATTTATCAATTCATGAGCAGCCCGACTATGCGAAGGGTTGCTCTAGGGGTGGTGGTGGGGAGAATTTCTCTCCCTACTACTATATTTAACCCTTATGAAATTCAAATTGTAAATATTACGTAATCTACAATATAATAATAATAAGAATGGATTTTATTTCTCAATCAATAACATAAAGAAATACAAATAATAATGATAATACCAATTAATCAGGATATACACTAATTGAGAAAACGCAGGATGTGAATCAAGCACATATTTGATGCTTGCTCTTCCTTTACACCCTGAATAATTACTTATAATTTTACAAAAGATCCTTAATTAATAATGTATTTATATCTGTATAAAATAATAAAATTTAGTCGAATATGATAGCAGAACAGCGAACAGTAACGTTCAGCATCTGTAAATATTGACAATCAATTGCTGTAAGTGAACCCTAAATATTTCCTAAATACCGGTTCGGACAACAGACGATGCTAAAAAATTAATAAATTTGTAAATTTGGTATAAAAACGTACGTTCGTAGAGAGATATCCGATGAATCGGTGCTGTTAACATACCCCTAAAATGCAAGCATGTTTGTGCGAAATGTAACGCGATTGTATAAGTAAGCAGGTTGTTTTTGCGCAAGAATTTTATCGAAAAAGCAAGCCGGTACCTCCGTTCCTCCATAGTTAGCCAACCCACTTCTGCTAATTTGTGGGAATTATGGTCGTTTTTTCTTATTCAAAAAATTAGACAAGAGTATAAATTCTGAACTCTTTGTATTCGATTACTTATACTAATGGTCTCGAATCCACCATAAGTCTCAGGTTTCTGTGGTTCCTCTGGATAGGGAAGTCCGCACTATTAGTCTCAACCGAAAACTAAAATTACACTTCGGGATTGATTCCGCAACAGAGGCAATTGAATTTAAGTCAGTATTAATTCAATCTAATCTCCACATACATGTAGTTTTTATATGCTCCTCGAAGAAAGCTGTGTAAATGGTAAATAAAAGTGGTCCCAGGATGGAATCTTAGGGTACAGCCGAAGGAAATGTTCTCGCCATACAGGATAACACAATTTCAGCACGCCAACTGTTAGGAAATCATGCATTTTTAGCTAATGAAATTATATATAATTAATTCTTGCATATCAATTGGATTAAAATAAAATTCATCACAATCATAATTTAACCTTTTCTGTAAATAAACACGACGCAGTAAATGTATATGTTTGGATATACGCAAGAAAAATTATGGAAACAGATTGCCATTACATTGTTTTGGTGATAAAATTAATGAAAATCTATAAAGATCTTCGCGACCAAAAAAAAAGGAGGACAACCAGGAGAATCGTTATACATGCTATGATATAATAAAAAAAAGAGTTGGTAAGCTTGTAAGGTGTTGTATTCCTAGCTATAAAGGTACGTGGTGATGGTCCCAATGAAGCCGATATTGACACCGAACGGTACTAAAGTTTTGTTTTCGCATATAACGCCCGGCCTTTGTATACTTATAGCACCCCGATTCTCGCCGGTATCTTTTAACATCCCTACGCACAAGGACTTCCGGTTGGAGAAGTTTAATAAACGTTCAAACGGAGATGCGATACACTTTCATTTGACATTTAAACTTATTAAAACAAGTAGGTAATTTAGTGTTATAGCGTGTTGCGATGAAGACACAGTCGAAGTCAGTATTTTCGTGGTCTAGTGGGAGCTATCCAGTCGCTGTTGTATTACTGTCTAATTCAATGCATTACTGTTGCCTTGTAACTGGTCCCCAGGTGACTATTGTTTCAGGTTGGGTGTATACACACATATATATGTATACATATAGATAGATACATACGTGTAATACAAAATTGTTGGTTGTTACGCTAGCTATGGTTAACCGATCACAATGTTCGAGGAACAACAAAAAAAGTAATTCAAATTTTCCAAATTTAATCTTGAAACGTTACAATTAAAACAACAAAACTAATAACAACGTTCAATATATTCATGCGCGAACATACGTGTGTGAAGCGGATATGAATATTTCGCGTCTCAAAATGTTATACCCAATGAAACTAAGGCAAACGTAAGTGGTAACAGACGGTGTTCTGAGAGCAGAGGGTGTCAGGAACTAGACTCCTCTGGGAATCCCCAAGCAATCTCGGCCGTTTCCTCCCCAAGCGTCAAGACTCAATTAAACTTTAAGATGATATGCAAGAGTCCCTCAACTTGCTATTCTTGTTCGTTCATTCGCTTACGGCGAGGCGGAGGGCTTTCTCAATCGAAGGATTTGAAAATTCCGCACCGTATTAATTATGCACGATATAAATTCGATCGCCGTTATTAAGGCGAAGTATTGAGTTTTACAAAGGAAAGTATCGTCAAATTTAAGTTGGAGACATTATTATCGGCGTGCGAATTGCTATCCCTTTCTGAAGTATCGCAGGTGTACGGAGGATCTTTATAAATAGAACAGATACACATACATACATATACGTGCAAATTTAAAAGCTAAGATATACAGTAAAGCGGGTACATGAGAACTGACGAGCTTGTAGATGTTCAAAGAAGTTACGCTCTGACAGCAGAAGGAACCTTCTTGAAATGTCAATGGTGTCAATACGAGAGTCATATATGGATCGTGGGAAGAAACAAGATTCCATGATCACAGCTGGGAAAAAACTTGTGGAAGTTATCTTACCACCTAAAGTAGTATTAATATGTTCTATAAAGTTGCGTATCTAAATTCTACGTGGTATACACTTCTAATGCACTCGTATAAAGAAAGAACACGTTTGGTCGCTTGTACGCTTTACGTTTGACCGTATTTGGAAGAAAAAATCATTTGTAAGCTCCGCTTTTATCATCTAATTGCTCGTACAACCAAAAATATTTAAATTAACTTTTTAATATCCGAAAATCTATCCAGTCGAATATTTCCAGCGGGAAAACTAGTTAGAAAAGGAGAATTTAATTTTCATCGGCGACTAGGGAAGGGGAAAAACCTACCCTAATCACAACGCCAACCATAATGGCTTTCAACGGGTTCCAAGGCACCAGCTCAGTTTACTCATGACTGAACGCTTTATTGGACGCATCGTACGGTATTTAAGTTCGTAATTGTTCGCGTATTTAGTGTGATTTATACATAAACATATACAGGGTAGTGCATAAATCATGCGAAAATAAAATGCTGTTTAAATACGGGGAATCCGGCGCCGAAGAAATGTTAGGTGAGGTGATTATTTAATGGGGGAATTTCGTTTTGCTTGATTTAAAATTAATCTCAAATTTAGGGTAAATTTTCAAAAAATTCCGTTGCATTACCAGAGGTTCAAATTATTTTGCATAGATTGCAACTTGACTCCAATTTTATGGGAAATTTTCTGGCCAGTTACGCTACAAATCATGAAAAACATACGTGCAAGTATTATCATTATTACAATTCTCGAATCCCCAAGGGCAAAAAAAGTCGCTCTTTCTTATTCATCTAAATATTATGCTGTATCTCGAGGGGTTATAGCTTTTACATATGTGAATATTGTATGCTTCCGGTTCCAAGAACTAACTGTTCGTAAATAATATAGACAAATGATCCTGTTTGTATCGTAATCTAAATTTTTAACCCACATGATAGAGATATTTGCCTAAATCAAGACGGATTACTTACCTTTCTAAGAGATTTACATCCGTCAAAATGTGTCGTGAATATTTTACCTCGTATACGTATCGGTTAATAATAAAAATCTCTTTATTTAAAGCAGACTTATCAATTCGTATCCGTAGGTAGGGCCAGCAGTCCTTCTAGCAGCAACAGATCGTCACCCACGAGCTGTCGAAGCTTTACACTCAGCGATGCCACAGATGGTGACGAAAGTTATACGGTAGGGGCAACCGCGACAACCCCTTACGAATGCAATAAATGTAAGAGGGCGTTTTCTAGGTCTTCTGAGCTAACGAAGCATATCCAGGTCAGTAGTTGCCTTGCGGGGCAGGCCTTTTTTTCAATTCTAATCGTTCTCAGGTACATGCAGATCAACTGCAATTTAGTTGCTCATACTGTCGGAGATTATTTAAGCATAAAAGATCAAGGGATCGTCATACAAAGCTCCATACTGGTGATAAAAAATATAAATGCGCTCAATGTGAATCAGCTTTTGCTAGAAGCGATCATTTGAAGATCCATATGAAGACTCATGATAACAAGAAGCCTCATCAATGCGAATTATGCAATAGGGGATATAACACTGCGGCGGCTTTGGCTTCACATCAGCAGCATCATGTTAAGAAGGAAGTTAGATGCGAAAGCAGCACTAGTACAGTTACGGCTACAAGCACTCCAAGCCCTGGATATTTAAGATGTTCGCAATGCCCTGAATCGTTCAGCAAACCCGAACAACTCCAGGTAACAGCATTTTCTTTCACTTTTAAAAATTTTTAAAAGAAATTATCTTACAGCACCATCAACAAGCTAAACATAAATCGATTCCATCAGTAATAATAAACCAAAATCCACCGACGCCGGATAAAAATTTAAATGTAGAACAGCCAAAAGATGAGAATAACATGGAATTTACAAAGATTGCCTGCATGTACTGCGGTCGCGACTTTAGCAACATGAGTCAAATGTACCAACACATAAGTGCGGATCATAGTGCAATATTTCTTCCACATAATTTGGGTTACAACTCCCAAATTTCGCCGAATTCCAAGGATCCTTTTCAAAAAACCAATTTACAGACTCTTGCTTGTGATTTGTGCACGATAAAATTTGAGACAGCGCAATCTTTAAAGGAACATCTCAAGAATAATCACTGGAAGATTGGAAGTAATCAATCATCAGAATCTACTCCTCCTGGACTTCAGTCAAGACCGACTGATTTAAGCAGGAAGAGGAGAGTGGAAGAACCTGAAGAAAATGATAAAAGAAAATTGGATGAGAAGAAGACTTCACCATCTTCGAGTAGTCCTTACGATTCCAACGATAAGCCTTGTATATGCTCATATTGTTACGTACAAATGCCAAATTTCAAGAGTTTTTTGATTCATATGGAAAGTCATGTCTCTTTGAATGCTTCCAATAGCTTTATTGGTTACTGTCCAATATGTGGTGAACCAAGTAGAGATTCCATAGAATTCAGTTCCCATATCTTCAGCCACGTCGTTACTGATATCACGGGAAGATGTTGCCATCAATGTAAGAAATCTTTCGATCAATTAGAACAGCTTCAAAAACACCATTTGGAAGTCCACTCCCAAAATGTCTATAAATGTACCATATGCGGAGAATTATTCGAATCAGAAATAGCTATTAAAGTAAGTTCTTTTCATTTATTTTCCAGTAAATTATTCAAAATCCAACCTTACAGGTACATTTCAACAACAGACACTGTACGGAATGCAAGCATTACAGGTGTAATTTATGTTCCCAGCAATATTTTCACGATAAATTAACAGCTGAATTACATGTCTCGATGAGACATGGAAATCAGTTGAGCAGTGCAAGGCCTGAACATCACCATCACCTTTTTGGTACAAAATATTCAAGTGGGAGGGGAGAAGTGGATTCACGTATGATGTACAGAGCATTTCAATGCCCATTCTGTCAGAAATCTTTTAGAGACGCATATACGCAGAAATATCATATATTGAAAGAACACGAAAGTCATGATGGGAGGAAGGTAAGCTTTTTATGTTTAGGAAATTGTTAAAAGATTGTGGATATGACCTAATGGGACCACTTTCTTGAAACTCCAAAATAATAAAACATGTTTTCCTTTACAGGCTGATAATCTACTTATGGATGTTTGTGGGTTATCAGCAACCTCTCCAAGCTTCTCGTATAGATCGTTGTCATCACCAACACCTTTATTGCCTCAAGAAAATCTCCAAATTGATTCAAAACCGATTGTGTGCCATGCCTGTGAGATATGCCACCGCACAGACTTTACAACAGAAGCTGAATTGCTATCTCATATGAAAATCCATCAAGCTACCCACGCAAAATCCAAAGTAGGGACCGTCAGTTTGCAATGTGCTTACTGCAATGAACATTGCAAATCACGCAGCGACCTAGAAAATCACATGAAAGGTCACCAAGTCTCCTGTGGAGGAAAAGTCAAACATAAATGTAATATATGCGACGAAATATTCTCATCAGCAATGACTTTAGCTGATCACAAATTGACTCATTGTAAGATCGTGTCGGGTAATACTTGCACTCAGTGCAAAACAGTTTTGAGCGATGAACAATGTTATTATTCTCATCAATTACAGCATAATACCAGCTCACCTCTTTCTAAATCAAATACGCAAATGACTCTGCCTGCAAACTGCGTAATTTGCTGTCAGACGCTTCAAACTGACATAGAAGTTAAACTTCACGCTAAATTCCATTTGAGACACCTTTTCCAGAAGGAATTTATTTGCGCGATTTGTAATAAAGTTTGCGATAGCAGAGAAATTTGCGAGAAATCTAATGGCGTTTCTATAGCTATTTGTAAAAATTGCAAGAACAAAAGTGGAGTTGAATTGGAATTTTTAAGAGTACAGCAGCCAAGGCAAGAAGTGGATGATGTTCGCTATAATTTTCATAGCAGGCATACCTTTGATAAAGCTTCCAACCCAACAAACGTAAATCAATCACAGGAAGGAATCGATAGATTGAGATGCGGGCTATGTCGAAGTGTCCTACCATCAATATCAAAGTTGCAGGTTCATCTGATCGAACACAATTTCATGGGAATGGGGCAATTTCGTTGTTACATTTGTTCTTCCGTTTTCACCACAGCAGCTGGTTTGCAAACTCACATCGTTGGACATGGACTTGGTCAAAGTCCCTATGAATGTGTAGAGTGCAAAGTGAAATTTTTCTTTGAAAGCGAATTGGAAAATCATAGAATATCACACATGGTGTCTTCCAATGCACAGGCGGACGAAATGAGTACAAACTCAAGTGTGTTTGGTGAAAAAGTACAAAACGAAAACCAGTATAAGGTTTGTTGTTATTGCTCTGGTGCTTTCTTGGATATTTGCTTTGCTGAGCACGTGGAAAATTGTTGTAAGGTTGAAATAAAGACGGAAATGTGTAGTGACGATTACGAAAGAAAGGACAATTGCCAAAATGAGGACCAGAATCTGGATGAAATTGCTAAAGATGAAAAAGAAGGGTAAATAAATCAGTTCAGAAGTATACCTAAGCACAGTGATAAAAATACTAAAATTTATGAATTAGAAGCAGTGTATTTAGCAGTAGAATTATATTAATTATTATAATAATTATCATGTGTGATAATATAACTCTTTAAGAGTTATTACTAGATGACAGAGGAGATAAACGTGGTTATTGATTTTTCTAAATGAATATCACACTAGTAACATGGGTCCATCTGTTGGTCAAGTTTTGTTACATCTGTAACCTACTTCATTGTGTATGTACCTGCTCCCGAAATATCGGGTTGAAAAGGATTTAGTTTTCTTAAGTATCATGAACTTTTGGTAAATAATTAAAGAAAACTAAGTCGTTTTATCTACATGTTTATACAGAGTGCCCTGAATAGTGTTTGTTGTCATCTGTGTTATTTTTTCCAATGGGCACCACTGTATACATTGAACTATACATATGTACGTTAAATTTTTGCACTGGAAATGTACTTTCATAAATACACATTAATAGTGTCCTTAAACATATAAGTCTTCCAAATAAAACTCGAATTTTTTAGTACTACATCAACATTTTAGCGAGAAAATGGTAAAATGTGAGAAAAAAAAACTGTTAATGTTATGAAATTTTTTATATAATAAGAATGTCAACTGATCCGTCGAAACAAAAAAAAAACGTATTACATACGAATCAATGTTTCGTTTTAGCTCTTTTCTTGTGTTTTTGTTGAACGTACTACCGTCCAATTTGATAGGTGTAAAACTCACATTGTTTGATTTATTTGTTATTAAAAAAGTTATTCGTTTACTTTATTTGTAATTTTTAATTATATTACATACGAGTTAATCTGGTGTTTTATTCCAATTTGGAGCTGAAGATAAAAGAGTAAATATAAATAAGTTTTATTTTATAATTAAATATAAAATCTATAAATAAACAAATTACCAAACAAAATGTTATTCTTTACACATCTTCAGCACCAAGAAGCTTTTCTTTGGTCAATATATTCTTTCTGACTTTTTGCGTTGGACTAGGCGTAGAGGTTTCGAAATACTCAATGGTATCTTTGACAGATACCCTTCTTTCTACTGTTTCCTCTTCAGTTTTCTTCTCTGTATGGCTTTCCTCTGTTATTGCAGGGTTATCATTTATTTGATTTGCATCGCTTTGCTTTACAATAACAAAGGAGTCTTCAACTTCGTTATCAGAAGCTTCCTCCTTTGAATTTAGAACGGTAGAGTCACCTTCGTCAATCGTGCTTAGTCTTTCCGGTTTTTCCTTGATTTTTTGAT
>LR736882.1:868520-928464 GCA_902654985.2 Oryctes borbonicus
GCTTAGTCTTTCCGGTTTTTCCTTGATTTTTTGATCATCCTGGGTAGCTTCTTGTTCTTTACTAATATCAGTTTCCTCCTTTAGATTTGAATTTGGAACCTGGGAAGAGTTACTTTCGTCAATCGTGTTTGGTTTTTCCGGTTTTCTTTCAATTTTTGGGTCAGCCTGTGTAGCTTCTTGCTCTTCAGTGACATCGGTACCGTTTTCATCAGATACAACTACCAATATTGGAGTGATATTGTTTGTATCAACATCTTTGGTGTCTTCAACCTCTTTTGAGTGTACAACTTCTTTTGTTAAATTTTCGGTCTTCTCGTCCTCTTTTTGGTTTAGAATCTCATCATCTACGTTATTGTTTATGCTATTATTATTGGTATCCTCGGTGAATTTCGCAATTTGCTTGGTAAGATTTAAAATTTCTTCGTTATCACAAACGCTTCTATCGATATAATCTATGTCGGTTTCGGAATAACAACCCATTGATGACATGTCTGATTCTGTTGAGGTTAGGCTCCATTTTGAACCGCTCACGCTTCCACCGACCTGAAAAATTAGGGAGAAATAAATTAATTTCCATATTCCTCAAAGAAAAAGAACTTACTGATCCCGGCGGAATTGGAGCTTTCTTTTTCCTTCGCTTATGTTTCAATCTTATAGCAGGTTGAGGTGGAGTTAATAGTGTCGGATCAATTTCATTATTGTTATTACTTTCGTTATTACTTTTCAGTTCTTTCGCTTCGCTTTCGTCAAAGGGATTACGCCCCGCGCTTCCGAATATTGATTTTTTATTAAGGGTCGAAGCGCGAATTGCGTCAGTTTTGCTAAGCCTTTCGCTAAATCTTGACCTTGGAAAAGCTATCGGCGGTTCCTTGTTGGTAGTGGGTGGCATAGACAACACGTTGCGAGGCGTCGGTTCATTGGCTATAAAAAAAATGAGTGTCAACTTGTCCCAATTGCATTTTTAAATCAATTAATTTTATCGTATTTTTTTTCTATGTAAACTTTCAAACTGATATCTTAGTACGTACAAATATTAAGTGTAAATAGATTTGATCGTTTGGTATTATCTCAATCTGATAAGATAACTAGCTCATTGCGTTATGAGTTTTGTTAAACATTTATAACTTCAAAGGTAATACTTAATTATAAATTTTTGTTTCAAATTCATTTGAATCTTAAGAGAAATCAAGCATGTGGTTCGAACTCCACGTGACGAAAAAATTACAAACCTTGCTTGGGACGCAATACAGGCTTTTCTTTTTCCTTCCCGGTTAACGTTCTCACTCTGCAAATAAGACAATAATGATGAAAAAAGTGCATATAATCGCAATTCATTGTTAGCCGCTAGTTTAAATTGGCTGCATTAAATTAAAACAGAATGCTTCTTAATTATGTAAACTAATGCGTCTCTTGTTATCAAACAATAATATTTAAATGAATACAGCCTTCAAATTGAATTACAGGCGATTCAAAAGGCGGGTCTCTATCTCATTCATTCGTCCGGAGTAGACTTTATTTATATATTTTTTCCCTCAAGTTACGCCGTCGTAGAAATAGAACGACTTGCATGTTTTAGATAAACGAAATGCATAGTTATAACCGAGTCATTACTAAAAATACATGCTATTGTGATCAACCGCGATCGGAATATTCGATTGTTAATTAATGGGAATTAATCAAAATAAATCAATAACACACAAAAAAAAAAAAACAAATCAAACTAATGCAGGCCAAATCTATTTAAAGGTCCGCGGAATGTTACTTGGTGCATCGATCAAAATTAAAAAAACAATTTTTATACTTACATGGCATTCTTGATTCCCCTAAAAGATCTCGTCAAACTATTTCTGCGTTTCCTAAAAGGATTTAGGTGTTCCGGATATTCCGGATTTAAATGATCTACGCTCATGGTGCCTCGCACAGCCCCACTAGCACATGTTATAGCCCAATGGGTATTTAAATCGTGAAAACACGATGCGTACCGGCTTACTGTGACAACCTCAGAAGTAATAATGCACCTTGGGTATAATAATTATGCTATCGCTGTTATTTTAATGACGTAACGAGTACGTCACGAAAACTTCATAAAGCAAAAATCACGTGTGGTAAATTGTTAAATTCGTAATCACAACATAGCGAGTGCAGCGGAATAAAGTCGGCCGAAGACGATCGAAATTCTCTCTCGTCATTTTTTTATTTTTTAAACTAAAACATACAACGATTGGCTGAAATTGATTAAAAATATTAATTAGGGGTAATTGTTATTCACTAATTATAATTATTTACCGATTTACTTTGACGAGTAAAATTTTACATGTGAGAACCCGGCTTTAAATTCTTCCCGCGGGTAATATAAATTTACCATTACATCATAGGATTCTCTATTTTAACTACGCTAAATGATCAATCATAATTTCAATTACTCATTGTTTTGGGTCACTCATTTCGATTAACTGTTGAACTTTAAATAAATCTTGAATCACGCTAAAAAGGTGCATAGATTAAAGTCGAATATTATAGACTTTAATCTACTGTTGCTTTACGCTTGTGAATTAACAAGAATATTTAAGAAAAAAACGTTTTTCCTTAATAAAAGCTTTATTTAATTAATTAATTTCTTGCCAGTCAAATTGTTAATATAAGTGAAACCATCATATATAATAATTTGACTTGCTGATTTATTTTATAACGATACAAATTAAAAAACAAAACAAACATTAATAAGTACCAATTATTTTATTTTAAATATATCATTGACTATACCATAGGCAATCATCAATGACATAGCCACACAACCAGCTGTGGCTAACAATCCGAAAGACGCCCTATCATTTTCGTCTGGATTTTGTATATTTCTAGGAGAAGTTTCTGCAAAGCAGGAATCATAGATTTAGTAACTCCATTTCAAAACTCCATTTCAACTTACCTGGAATTACTTTGATACCGTAATGTTTCAAATAATTCAATAAATATTTAACTATCGTGTCGTGCCTTAAAAGTATCGCTTTTAAGGTTTTATCGGGGAAATTTAATGTATATATAGGAACTAGATATCCACATACGTACGCATCCAAACTTGTAGGGGAATCCCCTAATAGATATTTATGTATTGTTAATAAATGAGCAATGTCACTAAAGTATGATTCTAATACTTCATGTACCTGGTAATAAATATAGAATTGAAAATGAATTAATGAAGATTATGAGAGGGTTTACATTTGTTAGTCTAGTTTCGTTTGGAAGGCCTTGTAAGTACTGTGACACAATATCTTGGACGTGGGTGTTCATACGACGCAGATAAACTAACCTTAGTGGAAAATATTTCTCGTTACCATAGAGTTTTAGCAAATATTGGCAATTCTTTTCATTACCCCAACTGTAATGAGTAGATTTATTAATTTGAATTGGATTTACATCTCATTGACTTACAAATCTAACGTTATGCATGGCTCTAGCGTTTGATATGTTAAAGCTTTATACGCTTCAATCCTACTCTTCTTAACATTATATTTTGTGTCCATATGGCCTATCTAAATTAGGATATTTACAAGATCTTTGGTTTTCACAACGATTTATACCGGATACTTACAATTTGTTCTAATTTCTTTAAAATATTAGCTTGTGTTGTATAATATTGCCCTTCGTACTCTAGCATTGGGAAGTATGGGGTAGTATAGAATCCGCTACTTTTGATTTCTACTTTTTGGGAGTGTTTTAGTTGTGCAGTAAACTAAAAAAAATTGATTTAGATTATCTGTGCAGAATTGGAGTATTTTTAAAGTAAAAAAATACTTACTAAAGCTTGAAGACATTTATAATCTAAGGAAGGAAGGCCCATTTGCCCCTTGTACACATATAAAATACATTTCTTCTCGCTTAACATCATTGGAGATAACCTAACTTAACCTAAAAGAAAGTATTTAAGGTTAATTTTAATGATTTTACTGAAATAAAATAGTGAAATGAAATTTGAAGAAGATATACTTGCCTAGAACGATTGAAATGGAATAATAACTCACATAGATCTATTTGATTTATTTATCTACATCAAATCAATCATACGTATATCACATGTAAATTACACAATTTATGTATTGTTTAAATACACTTTATTGCAAATTTTGAAAGTAATACCTTATCTTTTAGTATAAACAAACTTTCCAATATCAGTATAAAAATGTGATCTTTTATAACATTGCGTAATGCAATTTAAATATGTAAATAATACGTTTTATAATTAATGAATTATAAATATTTTCTGCATAATACCAATTATATTCTATATAATTTATTAAATATATATATATATAAAAATTATTTCAATTTAAAGTATAAAATTTAAAATTATGCAAAGAATTTTAAAGGAATCTGTTGTGTTGGTAAAGTGAGCACCTTATTATTGAAGTTAGTATCGCTACTTTTCTCATAGATGGCAGCCGTAAACGTGGGAAATTCAAAAAATATCGAACCGCTTTCTTCGTTCCTTTCAACTTTCCTTTAATCGTACGGCAAGCACTTTTTCTGATAAAACCGGTCACGAGTTTGCTTACAAAAGATATCGAGGATCTGCGAAACTTTTGCGGATATTTATTTATTTGGAATATGTCTCAATCTTTTAAAGGAAAATATATACCCGTTTTCTCGAGTTTTAGGGTATGCATATTTAAATTATATCTTTTCTACTTGTAAGTTTAACTTGAGTTGGAAGTTCCTTCGGTACTTTTAAATTTTAAATGCCACAAAGTAAGATAAGAGCAACTGATTTAGATATTCTTGTGTATCTACCACTGACTTGTAAAGGAAAATATTATTAGAAAAGTTAGGACAATTTTAAAAATGCGTATTTCACGATTAATATTAAATTAGTTTGAACGAACCCCGGTGGAAAACTAAATTAAGGCTCCTTATTATATATTTTGTTTGTTTAATAATATCTTGTCATTATTGATTTTGTACGATTTTATACTTTATTTGGCTTAGTATATATTTAACTTTATCTCGCTCGTAAAAAGTAAGAAATTTAACCAGAGCACGATTACAGGCGAAACCCTTGAGATGAGGGGGAAAAAGGAAGATAATAAAATGCAATGGGAACCATAGGCCAACTACCTTGGGAGTGGGAATTAACAATTAAGAAATTGCATTATTTCTAATGCGAAGTAAATAGAATTATCAATTACTGCGCTTTGGTATTCAGGTCTTGTTTAACGAGTTCAAGTCTGGGTGAATTATATCAATGTTACCCTACGGTTCTGACTTACATTAGCCGCGAAATAAAATACGTTACTGGACGTTGCTTTCGTCCTGGTCACTCCGTTTTGTATGGAAGACACGAATTTTTTGGGTTATCCAAATAAAAGGATAAAAACTATTTGAGGCTCTTTTTTTTTAATATATAGAAGATAGATAAAGACGAAATTATTTTATAAAGTAACGAAAGAAAAGAAATATACCATCAGACAACTCAAAAATAAAGAGAAAGTAGTACTAACAAATGATGGACCGCTTATGAGAGTACAGAAACAAAGCACAGTCAATGAACGATACCATGAGAGCAATAGAAAGATGAAGAAACATGACCAGATTACTCCAGATGATAACGAACCCGGAGGAACCGGAGGATTAAAGGTATTGACAAAGTTATTCAATGAAATGGGAAATAATGTAGAAATACACGAGGACTGGAAAGCTGGCATCACTGTACTGATATATAAAAAAAGGGGACACTAAAGAGTGTGGTAATTACACAGGCATAACCTTGGTGAGTGAAAACAACACATAAGTATCGGCAACCTCCGCACCATACAAGTTTAATTCATTATATAGTAATATAATAATTAGTCCGGGACGGCTGTTTCGAGGACACGAATGGTCCTCATCATCAACTGGTGACCGAATGGGTTGGGTGGGAACCGGTTGATGACGAGGACCATTCGTGTCCTCGAAACGGCCATCCCGGAGTAATTATTATATTACTATATAATAAATTAAACTTGAGTGGTGCGGAGGTTTCCGATACTTATGTGTTGTTTACCATTCTACGCCACAGTCCTTGGTATCATTATGGGTGAGTGTAGTAGCTAAATTGCAAGAACTGGGTACTGGAGGCAAAATTGAGAATGCAAATAGAACAATGAGAGGAGGGACAGAGTGGGTTTAAGCACATAGAAAAATGTTTGCATATAATTTACTACAAAATACCAAAATCATAAAATACAACAAACGTTAAGAAAAGTCCTATAATTTTTTCGGTATATAAATATTGACAATAAATAAATCAAACTCTCTGCCTAAGCTTAATTCCTTGTTTTGGATTTATCTCAACAAACTATTTCAAAGAAATCAGTTTATTTTCATACCTCCAGAAAAGAATCAAGTAACGTAAACATAAAACACCGTTAAAATTGAATTCAAACCGCAAACGGAACAAATCTAATTGGTTGGAAATAGAAAACAAGATTTTCATCGTAATGTGAAAAAGGTATAATTTTCTCAATGCTTAGGATGTTTTATTGACCTAAATTTTTGTAATTTTTAAACATTAATAGAAAAATGTTATGTGTATAAAATAAATAAAATTTTGAGGACAAATAAAAATGCTTTCAAGTAAAGCCTTGGACCAATAAACTTTGGTTTATTGGTTATAAGGATTAACACAACCATACACAATAATTTTGGTAGTAGACAGCAAGAACTTGAAGTTGCTTGTATGTACTTTTTGTCAATAATATCGCAATTTTCATTGATTCTAAATATAACCTTATTTTAACAAACCAGATCAGTTACACATAAAAAACCAAGTATTGTGCTTATCACATGATAATAACGTTATAAGTTATTTTTAACAAACTGAATACGTATATTCGACAATTACATTCCCATAATTTAAACAATACCTTTATAGTAATAATTATAAATATTCTTGTTTTTAATCTTCCCTCGGGCTATAATTCTACAAAATACCAAAATCATAAAGTACAACAAACGTTAAGAAAAGTCCTATCTTCCTACCTCTGTCTAAGCTTAATTCCTTGTTTTGGATTTATCTCAACAAACTATTTCAAAGAAATCAGTTTATTTTCATACATCCAGAAAAGAATCAAGTAACGTAAACATAAAACACCGTTAAAATTGAATTCAAACCGCAAACTGAACAAATCTAATTGGTTGGAAATAGAAAACGGAATAGAAAACAAGATTTTCATCGTAATGTGAAAAAGGTATAATTTTCTCAATGCTTAAGATGTTTTATTGACCTAATTTTTTTTAATTTTTAAACATTAATAGAAAAATGTTATGTATATAAAATAAACAAAATTTTGAGGACAAATAAAAATGCTTTCAAATAAAGCCTTGGACCAATAAACTTTGGTTTATTGGTTATAAGGATTAACACAATCATACACAATAATTTTGGTAGTAGACAGCAAGAACTTGAAGTTGATTGTATGTACTTTTTGTCAGTAAAATCGCAATTTTCATTGATTCTAAATATAACCTTATTTTAACAAACCAGATCAGTTACACATAAAAAAACCATATATTGTGCTTATCACATGATAATAACGTTATAAGTTATTTTTAACAAACTGAATACATATATTCGACAATTACATTCCCATAATTTAAAGAATACCTTTATAGTGATAATTATAAATATTCTTGTTTTCAATCTTCACTCGGGCTATTAGTATTATTCACAATTCTACTCCTAATAGTATTTTCTGAATCCCCATACTAGAGTCTTATTTGCTTTAATACGTCTTTGTAAGGATATTTTACATGATTAAGGTAATTTTTCATGCAATAGATAATGTAAAGATGTATTTGTAAACCTTCAACTAGAAGGTACTCAGGATCAAATAGACAACTCACAAACTTTTGGTGAGGTTTTAATAACATATTTACAATACTACTGTATGCGGTTGTTTAATATAAAAATATTATTCGCGCGCCAACTTTACTAGACTTCTAGACAGATGATAGAACAGAGGGGTTCACATTACATTTCTGGAGTTGGAAGGAAGATAGTAAGGGGAAGTCTGAAAACAAGAGGTGTTAGTTATAAATCATGGAGAGGAATTGAAAATATCTACCAAAACAACGCAAATTACCTGATTTTGTTTATAATAGTAATGGACGATGTCCTAAAATAACTTAAAGCAAAGTAAAAGCCATATAGGTTACAGAAAGCTAAGACCGGTTGAACTTGCTTTTGCGCTTCTGCTAATGATCTGGCGATGTGTGAGTCTCAACTGAGGGAAAATAAGAGGAATTGAGCAAAGGAAATATGAACATAAGAATATTTTCATGCTATTGTCATTTTGACCATTCTATCCTGAAAATATTGACTCGCTAAATACGAGAAATGTATCACTGTATCCATATCTCTATCAGTTTTAGAGACAAACAAATCGAAAGATATTTGAATTACTTTTTTAAAGGAAGCAATTTTGGAGATATTTTCCAAGAGAACTAATTGATTGTTTCAGTAAAAAAATAGGTTTTACACGCTTATTAAACACGTTCGAACACCTCAAAGTAATTTTCAAGCGAAGCTTAAAGATGAAATTCTTTTCCAAAAATTCCACTCAAAATTTAATCGCTATTTTTAGATCCTTAGGTTTGAGACAGCATAGCAGATTACAGTAATAGGTGGAAAAAACGTGTAAAATTGAATTTTGCAAATATGATCTCGCTATACTAATTGAAAAATGCAAAAATCTTTTCAAACTTACAAACGTGTTAGCTGCTAAATTATTGGAGGTAGAAGCTTTTTTAATTCGATTTAGCACGTTGAGATCTACAAAATACGTCCTAACTTAGGAGATTTATCCATATAGGTTTGGAAGATATGAGAATATTTAGAAAATCGAAGGCAGTATGAAAGATATCAACAATAATTATTTTTTGATATTACTATTTTGACCATTTTACCTTGAACATTTTCACCCTTCAAGTACGAGAAATGCCCATGTCTCAGTTTCTGAGATAACGAATCGAAAGTATTTGAATTATTTCTTTAAAGAAAGCTATTTTGGAGATATTTTCTAAGAGCAGTAATTGATTGTTCGAGTAAAAAAATAGCGTTTACATGCTTATTAAACACGTTCGAAAACCTCAAAGTAATTTTCAAGCGAAGCTTAAAGATGGAATTCTCTTCCAAAAATTCCACTCAAAATTTAATCGCAATTTTTAAACAAAATTGTAAAATTTAATTGTGCAAATATCACTTCACGCTGTCTATCTTACATTTTGAGCTGCTGACTGGAAAATGCGAAAAAGTGCCAAAAACTTTGAACTGTGATCTATAAGACATTCTCATTTACCCATTCCAAGCCGATATGAATACGGTTTGGAAGACATGAGGAAATTTAGAAAAATCAGAAGAAAATCGAAGAGGATATTGAAAGATATCAGAAATCAATCTTTTTAGATATTACTATTTTGACCATTCTATCTTGAAAATTTTGAACAATTATTTTGCCCATATCTCACACACAACAGTTTTTGAGATAACGAATCAGGATGTACTTGAATTATTTGTTTTTAAAGGAGGCTATTTTGGAGATATTTTCCAAAGGAACTAATTGATTATTTAATTAATAAATAGCCATTATATGCTTGTTAAAAATATTTTGGCGATTCTGCTAAATTATTGGAGATAGAAGATCGAAGCTACTTTTTTAAGTAGATTTAGCACGTTGAGATCTACAAAATACGTCCTCATCTAGTCATTTATTCACACCAGTTGGAAGGATATGAGAATATTTAGAAAACTCAAAAATAAAATAAATTGATTTTGAAATCATAAAGGCTTCTAAAATGCTTGTTTGTCAACATTTATCAAGTAAATAGAAGCAAGCGTCCCAAATTTTTCATAGATGTAGTTGATTATAAAATTGTCATTCATATTTTCTGTTCAATACTTTATAGATTAATCGTTTAAGTAATATACCAACTTCCTTGATCGGCCTTTTAGTAATTAATTCGCCTAATCCGAGCACCATTTAAGGATTAGTAACACGCCTGTGAATTTATTAGGAGTAAATTACAAACCGACGCAATGGCAATTAAATTCTATAGCATGTATTCGAATTTTAAGTAATTTAATAGGCGATATCGTTTATTTTTGATTTAAGTTACGTAACAGTAGCAACACCAGATTGTATTTCTCCCAATAGTTTCCGCTTCTCAATTTATTTTCAATAAAGACTAAATGGATGGCTTTCCATTAAGATACCACAAACTATCCCCATTTGTGGTCTCGAATTCTAATTATTAAAATATGTTTCGGAGGGACCTTCTCTCCCTGCAATTTCAAATTATTCCTAATATAGCTGCTAAATATAAAGTTCGGTACAGTTTGAAATTTAATTCGCCCATTAGTAAATATATTTCTCCTATTTTAATTAAGCCATTTTGCATGTTAGATGACGACAGAACCGTATCTACACTAAGGGTATAGCACAGAAAATATAACGGGTAACGAGAGTCAATCGCTGCGCTAGTTTAATTTCTAAGAATATACTCCCTTTAATAGCCATGAAATTTTACATTTTCTATGCTGGTAGGCGTGTAATCAGGTTAACATTTGAAATTCAAAAGGATATCGAATCGTATTTTCCGATAATAGGGTAATTGTAATATCTAACCTGACGTATATAAGTTAACATATTCTAAATCTCGGATATATACGGAAATAAGATTTAAAGAATTACCAATCCTTTACATTTCAAGAAATCGAGCATAAAGAACTTGTGAACAAATCGACAAACGCAAGGGTTGTATCTCTTACTGGAGTTAAGCAAGGGAAATTGTATTCACTACTTAAAGTAAACATGAAGTAAAACTATCTGTGCAAGGAAAATATTTGTTCAGTAATATTGCGATTTATTTTGCCACAACGTACAGCGATATTCAAAAGTATAACAGTATAAAGTAAAAGTATTACATTTTAAAAGTAATTCTATATCACTCAGTAAATATCTTTGTACTTTTTATATTAACACAGGGTGATTCACGACGATGGCCTATTATTTTTATCTCTAGAAATAATTAAAGTATCTTTTTTTGACCATTTTGGTGAACGATATTATGGATCACGATGAATTTTTAAAAATATTTACATGTTTTACTTGAATAAATGCGGGTAAAACTTCTTATACCTAAATTCGCACGTTTTCTAATTATTTAAAACATCGATTATTTATTAACAATAAATAACCAGATTTGACAAGGTCATATTCATCATTGACGAGCTTGAGACAGGAAATGTGATAATGGGTTGCTTCTTGGACTTAACCAAAACATTCGATTGCGTATCTCATTAAATGCTATGCATTGGAAATTGCTGAAAGTTTTGTCTTAATAATGGATATCAAAATTCATTGTTATTGTCGCTTAAACATGGAATTAATGAATACATTAAATTTAAAAATATTGAATTATTAAGCGAAATATATGATACAAGCTGAGTCATATTATAGCAATATAAATCTATGTTTAAACAGAGAAAAAAGTAACAGTTAATTCTTACCCTAAACACCCACCTTGAACATTTAAATAACGATCCAATTAAATCTAATGAGAAGGTCCGACTTTGGATAGTAAATTTACGTGGAATATCGAGATGGACACATACTTGCGGGTCGTTTATCATCAGTTGTACATGTATTGAGAAGTCTAATATCTGTAATTAACTTCGAAGCGTTGTTAATGGCGTACCATGATCAGACACACTCGTGTTTTGTCGACTCTCGGGGAAACCAGTAGGCAACACGAACCTTTTTTTCTGAGACGAATAGACGAATGTTTTGCAAAATGTTTATTTTATTTTTGAGAGTTTTCTAAATATTCTCATATCTTTCCAACTGGTATAAATAAATGGCTAGATGAGGACGTATTTTGTAGTTCCCTTGGAAAATATCTCCAAAATAGCCTGCTTTAAAAACAAGTAATTCTAATACATCCTGTTTCGTTATCTCAAATTGTGTGTGAGATATGGGCTAAGTGATCGTTCACAATTTTCAAGATAGGATGGTTAAAATAGTAATATCTAAAAAAACGTAATTTTTGATATCTTTCAATATCTTTTTCGATTTTCTTCTAATTTTTTTTTTAAATTTTCTCATGTTTTCCAAACCGTATTCATATCAGCTTGGAATGGCTAAATGAGGACGTATCTTATACATCACAACATGCTAAATCGAAATTAAAAAGATCAATCTGCTATCTCCAATAATTTAGCAACTAATCCGTTTCAAACTATAAAAAAATTATTTGTCACTTTTTCGCATTCTCCAGTCAGTAGCTAAAAAAATAAGATAGACAGCGAAGTGATGTTTGCAGGATTCAATTCTACAAGTTTATTTTCATCTCGCAACGTATCACTGAAACCTCGGTAAGTTATGGAATGATCACCAAGCTGTCTCAAAATTAAGGATCTGAAAATCTTCAATCAGTTTCTAAGCTTTATTTGAAAATTACTTTAAAGTTTTTGAATGTGTTTAATAACCATGTGATAGCTATTGTTTGCAGCGATTAGACGGACTCGTGTTTTGTCAACTCTCGGGGAAACTAGTAGGCAACACGAACCCTTTTTTATGAGACGAATAGACACGAGTCTGTCTAGTCGCTGAGAAAAAAATAATTTCATCTGCCTTGGCCATCTCTAGTTATGAGTTATGGGAGGTTATTGGTTCTAAATGTAACGATTTTTGCAGGCTTCTGTTTAAGAACCACGAGTTTCAACTCGTATTAATCAACTTATCTTTGAATGGTTCTATGGTAAAGAAAATTTTAATTGATGTCATCGTCAATCATTATGTAATATCAGACATAAACAATTTGCACACCCGTACTTTAGACTCTCAATAAACAAACTCTTTTAGATATTTTTCAGTAAAACAGTACAATACGTTGCCTAATATGTGGAAAGAACTTAATGCAAAACTATTTAAAACAAGTGTTTTGCGAGATGCATATATATATATATATATATATATATATATATATATATATATGAAAATACATATACCTGACATGTGCATACAATTATCAATAATCACGCACGGATAAATATTATTATTATTATTATTACTAATGAATACTGGACAGTTGCGTTATCAAAAGAATCTCCATCTACTCCGCTAAGACTGACAAAAGCTAACTTTGCTTGTCCCTGTAAAATTTTTCGATCGTTGTACATCACTGATTCTATACAACCTCTAATAAAGAAATCAAGAGGAGATTAGGGGACTTTCTTGGCCATGTATAAAGTCCTAACTTCCTCATTCATCGTGTCATCAAACATTTGCGTTAATTGATCCATAAGTTCACGTGTACAATGCGATGGAGCTCCATCTAACTGGTACCAACATTACTTTGGAAAGATTGGATTCTGACATAAATAAATAAAAACGCAATTTTATTATTACAATGTTAATTTGTCGTTATTTTAAGCAAAACAAAGCCAACCCTGTCAATTCTGGTTTCTTATTGGAAATAAATAATCGATTTTATGATTTTTAAACAAACAAGCGAATAATAAGTAATAACAAATGCTATCATGCCCTAAATAAGAGTTTTATAAGGAAAAGAGATAAGACAAAAATAAAAATATTTTAACAGGGGTTATATTTTTATTTTAACATACAGTTGCGAGGACGTAGACTGTAAATGAAAAAAATCTATGCAGATGAAGAGTTACGACAGGACTGAGTAGAAATGATCGAGTTAAAAATGACTTTTTACCAAAACCAAATGGAAGAAAACTACTAAAACAAAGAGACCTGCATTGGAAGGAAACATTGTGCAAGCAACGGAATTTTTACATTATAGAAATGGTAGAAAAATATGTTCTTCAAGCAGAATAGGGGTTGGCACCGAAATTCTTTTAGTTTAATATGTTAGTGTTTTGACTAGATTTCTGGAACGTCCTGTACAAAAATTTTGATATCTATTCACAGCCATAAAGAGCATGTTATGTTGTCCGTAAAAATCTCAAAATTTTACGTGCGTAATACTGAATAAAAGATATTAATGTTTTCCCAAAATGAAACATCTATGATATTGTATATCGTTGAACGGTCTATTTAAAGGGTACATAACATATAGGCTATACTATTTCAGTGTGCCATAAAGTTGAAAATATTTTTGGGAAATATGTCATTATCGATATCATCTCCAAAAATTTTTAAAAAATTCTTTAATTATTTCCAGTTACTTTTAATAAGCCATCCTTGTGAATGACCTTGTATTATTTAGTAATTTTACTCAATGCAGCAACATATTTATAATAAGGTTTGGTAATAGTAAATGTCAGTATAACTGTATAGACTGGTGAATGAATACAATTTAGTTTATAGAGTTTGCAAACATAAAATTTAGGACAAACTCCTTCCTGATGGTTGGTTTTATCTTCTGATTTAAAAATATGTAAAATTACATTTCCGAGTATGCAATGTTACATGTTTTCTTGTGTAAATTTACAAAATTGCTTTTATAGTGTAAGTTTATTAAGATATTTTGTCTATTAATGGCAAGCGCGACGGTCAATGTGAGAAATTCGTAGGCTTCTAATGAAAGCAAATTGAAAAAGTAAATGTAAGTACTCCTCCTTAATCTCTTTCCAGCGTCTAAACAATTTGCCATAGTTAAGTGGAAAATCTCAATTTTCCGGGTGAAAACGGGAAGGTATATATATACAGGTAGATTAAAGTTGTAAGCCTGCGAAGAACTTTATGACACCTTCCGTGGCCCTCAAAAATGATTCAGCTGCGTCACCTTAAGGGGTTAATAATATGCTACATAAGGGATGAACTATTTTAACCCACGACTGTACGCGGACCTGAAGCATCTCGGGGGAAAACTTATAGAAACTATATGGGCAACCCTTACCTTTATTTTAAAGCGGGATCGGGGATCCCGCAACGGCCTAAATATTTGCGCAATGTGCGTTATAATGTACAATTGGAAACTATTCGAAGATTGGCATATAAGATGACCAAATACAGAAATAATTTATATATATGTGACGTGTTACTATATATATATATAGATATATATCTATACATTTAACATCCCCTGCAATGGTATTAAAGTAATGAGTATGTATAGTGGAGCAGTTTTGACGCAAGCGCCCCCTACTAACACGTTTGCGCTGTCGGTCCTGGAATTCTAACCCGGCCAGTTCACAAGTATTACTCGCCCTAGAATAAACGGCTATCGTTTGTGTTTTCTAACGTATATACAATGTGACGCGAATTTATTTATTATTTTATTTTTTTTGAATAAAAGTGCACACCATAACCTGTCTAGAGACACTTGTCCTATCAAAAAATACACAGTTATATCAATTAATTAAACAGATGTTACCCTATCAGTAGAACATTCCCCTGTTTCTAATATTGATACAAGATTTACGTGAATTTTAAGGTAATTCTTACAATTTAGAATAAAACCATTTCATCTACTCATATTTTCGATCATTTCAAATTTCCGCTTATTAAACAAAAAAATGCTGAACCAAAACAAAAATACTATGACCTCAAAAATCGTTTGTTGCAAAGTTATTGGACCTATTGGACCCATTTCGCTTATTATTATATTTCTTCTTCATTAGAAAATCTCGTTTAACATTGGATTTATTAATTCCTTATAAAGTCGTTAGATTTTGTTATTATTCCATATATTAAACCCATATGTTCAACCCATTTGAAAGGATAATACAAATAGAGATAACCGTGTTTCATCTCAATGTAATCCCATGGAAGCTGTGGGTCTGGATTATTAAATTTCGAAAGTTTATTGAAATATATCCTTTTTATTTATAAAGAAACCGAGAAAAAAAACAAACAGAATCCACAAATGCACTTGTTACCATTATTATCGCTGTTATGATTATGATTATTTTGTTTTTCATTTTTTTTTTAAAGCATTTAAGATTTTAAACGTGCTATCGGTTTACCGTCGCCCTGGTGAATAATTTTAGTATCTGGAAATAAGTATACAATGCCCTAGATACTAACCCAATTAATATCTTCCATTTTTTGGAATTGATAAATTCTACTTTTTTTAGAAATGCTAGCGTCGTATTGAAGCAATTCGTGTGGACTTTCTCTTATTAAAATGTACGCAAGAATGTGTACCGTTAACATGCAGTGAAAATTCGCGTCCCACATTTCAAAACCAGTTTCCAAAAATGAAAACGATTGCGACGTTGCCGAAGACCTCATCGGGTCTACTTCTGCTGACCTCATGGGTCCTCATATTCATGGAGCTTTGTACAGGTAAGATGACTTTTCGATGGACCTGTACGTTTTTTTAATGTAGGGGCTTGTATCTGTATATAGCACGTTTCCTTGGAGATATTTTTGCGTCACTTTAATTTTGGAATTTTTAAAGTTAAATGAGGTATTTACATAAATATGCAAATATGCAATTTGTAAGGCTATAATAGGAAAGATGAAAGAGGGGTCTTCAACAGTGCATAAAGTATAAAATGTTTTATTCAAGCTCATCTTTAATACGAACTAAAAATAATACCCTTTGAAAGTTAACAAAAACAATGGAGAAAACAATAACAAATCATATCATCATCAGTATATGAGACGCGGGATGACAATAACGAGTTTGACCTGCTTAGTGACTTATTGTGAAATCATTTTTGTCATCAATTAACTTCTATCGAAGAGAAATATAATTACTTTAATTGCATAATACTTCCAATTAAATTTTATCGAAGTCCAAAGAAACTCGGTTCAAAGCAATTAAATTATCGGGTATTAATTATTAAAATAAAGTCATGGACTGAGTTCAACGGAGACGCAAAGCTGAACCGTATCAAGCTTTTATTTATTGAATATCGAGAAGTTCAAGACGTAAACGTTTGCAGACAAGTTTACGAGTCGCAAAGATTAAATTGGCAAATAAAAATCCTATATACAGGTGTTCTAAGGAGTCGTAAAACATTTACTAATATATCGACACTCGATAACATTTTTATTAAATCTATACTGGAATTCTTGCACAGATGCTAAGCAATGTGTTCCTTAAATCTAGCCTTGATTACTCTTCTTGTATATTTCTCACCGTAACCTCGTGCAATCTTATACATTTCCGACCCTTATTTCATGTGCGGTTTATCTTTTGGGCCGCGTAAAAGGTTTCGCAATGTTCTCCGTGATGCTGGTACACTTTTTGCTTTGGGGAAATGTGATTAATCCCTTTTAATTATTCACATATTTTCAGTCGTTACTAGTACGGCAGTACAAAACACGTGTTCCCGGAAAGTTAATGTCTTTTATATTGTCCTAGGTTTATAGTCTTGGTTGATGTTTCAAAATCTCTCTATGCGAGTATAAGAAAACAGAGTGGGTGTATCGTGCGTGTTGTAGATGAAATATAGGATTTTTAATACATCCAAAGCCGAGATTCAATAGCATTTGGAATGCCGAAAACACTTGGTGTCTTTGATGTAGTACGTTCCTTTTTTATGAATCCACATATGGAGATTTACTCAAACAGGTTGTTTTCATCTTTTATTTATGCCCAACTTTAAATTTCTCCAATGTTGAGGGAGCTTATCCTTGTGAGAAAAAGACACCGACATGTATTCGCACAGATACTTTTGCCCGGGGGGGATTTATATACCGATTTGAGGAGGAGACGAAGAACCGATAGGTATTAAATATAAAATGTATACAATAATAGATTTCAAAAAGATAAAGAAACATAATCACAAAGATACATTGTAATCTAGATAACTTTAAAAGGTTCTGCCCACTTCCACAGAGATTATTTGTAATGGATAGAGACAAGTGAGCTAGGATAGTTATCTAAGCTGCTCGTGGGTCGAAAATAATGGCTGCTATTGCTACGTGAGTAGGAAGACTATTGGAAAAAAACTACTCTTGTAAAAACTCTAATAATCATCTAATTCCACTGTTTATACGTGACGTAATATTTGATTGGTCCGTTAGATTTATAGCAGAAAATATAAATTATCCTTTGGGAAAAAACATTAATTTCCTTTCCAGTCTTTCTTTTTTCTATACCTTCAGGGATTTATGAGCGGAGAAAATTGTAACATTATAAATACATTTGGGAATTAGTCGCTGTTTAATAATTTTTGTTTATGTATTATTTTTTTTTACTTTAGATGAGTTTTTTTTTTGCACTGACTTACCTTATGAAATTTAAAATTAACGCAACTGCTATATTGTTGCATACGCTTGTTGAATTGATTTGTTTTGATGTTACATTTTTGAATTTTATTTGTTTAATTGTGTCGACGGTCTTAAATTATACTTTAAAAATTGAAAATAAAATCGGTCAATGTTTAACATCATTACATTTTTAATAAACAGTTTCGAATCAATTTTCCCAACTTCTAGTTTTCAAGTAAAGATGTTATCAAATGATAACTCCTGATTTGTTTGATTTTGATAGATCATTTAATTGTCTGAATAGTACTAACAATATTGTTATACCTCATATAACAAAATTTTCCAATAAAAGTCATCTAATGAGTGGAAATTGGAATTAATAATAATTTTATTAATAATAAAAAGCAAATATAAATATTGTTATTGAAGAAATGAAATTTTCGAAATACCATCCACAGGCTTCTTGACAATAAGCATTTTGTACATCGCTAATTACGTCAGGGCCAATCTGATTTATTTTATACCTAATTCTATTTTCGAAATATTCTAGATTTTATAGTCTATCAATATATATTTTTAATTTTAAATGACCTCATAAGAAAAAAAATAGTAGCGTGATAATTTGAGAAGCTGGAGGGTCCTTGCCTACCGATCCACCTCAAAAACTCGGGAGCAGGACATGCAAAGTTCGGAGGTGTACCTTCGTGCTAAAACCAAATATTGCCGTTTGGTAAGTTACACCCATCTTCACTTGGAGAAATTTCGGCACGCATTAACATTAACCTTACGAAGGTGTTGAGAACGTTTTTCAGTAATCCAGATTCTCTCTACTCCAGTATCTGAAATTTTGTCGATTTGCTGTTCCATTTAGGTAAAATGAGGCTTCATTCGTACAGAGAATTTTGTGAATGAAGCTTGCTTGTGAGAATGGTATTTTTCTGTTTTTAATACATGTAAGACTGAGAAACTTCATCGTCTGCCGCAATTGATCGATGAGGATTCTCACTCACATTTAACAAAATATTAAATTTCACATCTTCATATATTTTCTTAGCGCGTTTTGCGTTTGGCTCTAAATGTTCTCCCCTATGGATTGACAAATATTTCTGTCTTAATATTTCGCATACTTCTTACTGAGTTTTATCACCGCATCCAACAAGAATTAAAATTTCTATGCACTGAGTCTCATGTAAATGATCCATGCTCAAGTTAACTTTCAATTGTCTTTTATTGAGAATAACAAGTTTTTGGCACATGGCAGCGTATACTTGATTTGTAAAAACTTATCTTAGTTTTTGCTAGGCTTTTTATTAGTAGCAAAATTTGTAAGCAGTGTTGTGTGTTAGATAAAAAATTCGGGAGTTGTCACTTAAAGAAATTGTCGATGGCGATACTTCAAAACAAGAAGTTAAGATAATGTTTATTTTGGAAAATAAAAATTTATTCCATAATTTTCAGACTCAACATACTCTATAAATATATAGTTGGTAGTGTGGTATCGGAGGCACAACGGAGGAATTTTACAAAATTAATGGAAATGAGATTTATAAATTTTGATAAAAAAAATTTCATAAAATAGATTATAGCTTTTTCAATCTACCATCTACACAAGGCTTCACATACATCTGCCTTCACTGGTGTTCGCTTTTAAAAATAACACATCGATTATATATGCATATATAATAAAATAAGTCCTGATTAGTAAAATGCCATGAAAGGTAATAAGGTACGTTAATGCAAGTTAAATAGACTTATTGTCTGTAACCTTTGATTAACCAGCTCTCAAATAAATTTGATTATAGCGTTATTGTAGAAATCAGAGAATAGTCGAAGCCAATCATATGTTTTTTTTTTTTTTAAAACAGATTGCATATAAATAGTTTGCTATTTATGCTGAAACAAGCCTTATATGCAATTGATGCAGTAAAAGTTTACAAGACTACATTCACAAGTTATAAAATGGATACGCTTTTTCCCAAAAGGATCGATGGGAAGTACATAATTAAATAAAAGTTGATTTCAAGTAGAGTTATTTCAATTAATATACAAAGGTTACTATTACGATGGAATCTACTTAACAGGCGAACATCCCGGTGCTACTCACCGGTCGAAACTTGGAAGACTTGTAAGAGCCACCGCGTGTTGTCACCGTTTTGGCGGAATCTCACGTTTAGGAGGTGAAAGTTACGGCCGAAATTTCGACGATTTTCGGATTTTTGTAATTTACACCGAATAGGAAAAATTAAATTGTGTATCTCTAAATACGCCTTGCATAGGGTCAGATGAGATGTTTTTGCCTTTCATATCGCTAATCTCGCACCCATTTGCGGAGAGGAGGTTGAACGGGAAAAAGCAAAATATACTCAGAAGTGATCCCTGGGAGATACCATTTATGTCCATATACATATTTGCTGCGCCCTCACCTCTAACTACCCTGAGAAAAAATAAAGGCAACTATAGTGTATGGTATAGATCATATAACTTTAAGTGATTTCTTATAAAATGAGTTTGTACTTATACAGTGGCCCTATCACCAATAGAAATTTACAATATACACCTTCGCTTCAAATTGGTACAGTTCTAAAATGAAATAAAATGTTATTAAAATTGTTTAGATTTATTGTATACTATACAAATCACCTTTAATTTTTTTTCTGGGTAGTTAGAGATGAGGTACGCATGAATATCGGCGTAAATGGTATTTCCCAGAGATTACTTGTGCGTATATTTCACCCTTTTCCGTTCAACCCCCTCTCCGCAAGAGGACGGAGGATAGTGATAGGTGTGGTAAAAAAAACTCATCCGTATTAATTTGATAAGTCTACGGAAGGCGTATTTAGAATTTTATTTTTTTTATTTATATTAACGGTGGAAATTGCAAAAATCCGTAAATCGTAGAAATTTCAGGGGTAGCTTTCACCCTCTAAACGTGAGGTTCCTCCAAAACGGAAAGCGGTGTTTTACAACACTCGGTGGGTCCTACAAATCTGCCAAGTTTTAATCCGATCGGTGAGTGACACCTCAGGGTAGTAATGTTGTGTATTGTCGTAGTATATGAAGAAGGACAGAAAGAAATTGGGGATTAAAGTTTATATTCAGATATCATAGCATTTTCCATGTTTTCCTCTTAAAATTTCTATTTTACTCGTCTAAAATACTAAAGAGACTTGTAACGGATAAAATGTCTGAATATTTCATTTTTACTTTTTGATTAAACGCGCTAAATTAATCTCCAGTATAAAAAATTATACCATAAACGAAACAATAAAATGGAAGCGTTGCCGAAAGGTCTGTTTATTATAATTTCAACTGAGCTAATTTAATATTCGTTAAAGGCTGCGCAAGATACAAGACTTCAAATATCGAAAATGGAATAAATATTTATCTTCTACCTTGTACAGCCTAGCTTAATTTCGTCTCGAAGTCGAACTGACATTTGAAGTAGAAGTGAGGGCGGAGGGGGATGAGAGCGAGTTATTTAATATTAATTTATGTACATTAGAGGCAGATACATTTTTGGAAATTAAACTCTTGTTTTAGGTAAGCAATTTAGTATAATTTAATGATTGATTATCCGCTAGTAGCCGAGTCCAATGGGTTGAAACTAGTTGGATATGGTTTATGATTAAATTGATTAGGTTAAAGCCGAAGTTTTGTATGTAGTTGTGTTACAGTGTAGGTGGTGGGCTAATATGTCTAATGCCATTAATTATATAAATTTGAAGTGTTAATAGGGTGAACGCTTCTATATGATATTACATTAAATAGATAATTATTACGTCTTACTTAGTTTGAATTAAATTCCTACCTTCGGATCCCTAGTCCGGAGGCAAGAATTACGTACGAATTAACTCCTACCGGTTTTATTTCAGATTCAGCTCTTGTTTTGTGATCTTCCAACGCATGATTTAACTTGTTAGCAGCTCTCAGAGTTTGAAAATAGTTTCTAAATCTGAACGAACGGTACGAAATGGAAGCTAGAGAATGAGATTCTGGACAGAAAAGTATTCAATTACACGAAAAACACGGTCACGGTAACCTCTGCTTAGAGAATAATTTCAAGATGTAATTTTGGTGGAGGTGCTGGATATTATGAAATAATTGATCGATAATCTAGTGCTTTGGTAGACGTTTAATAATAATTTAGCGCGTTTTTAGTGAGTATATAAATATCTGAAATAGTCTTAATTCAATCGATATAGGCGAAAATCTATGATAAAGAGAACACGGTTTCATATTTATTCTTGTAAAATTTCCAACGTAGTGCTGGGTAACACATTGATCTAGATTATTTTAGAAATTAAACTGAAACTAGCACGCTTACGACACGTTGAGACGATGAGAAAATTGCAAAATACAGCATTATATACAGTCCGTTGTCTTGTTCATTAATATATTTCACTCGTTTTATTCGAGTTTCGTACCCCTAGCGCCGTAATAGTTGGTGTGGTAGCATGTTATTCGGTCGCCCACAAAAGACAAAAGAGCGGCTAAAACAAAATCAATAGAATGGAAATAATTAAAAAAAAGGAACACAACACGCCCAGCAAAATAGGATCGTATTGATAAATAGATTAGTTTATAGGAGGATCCCCCTTTTAAACACAATTTAAGTATTACCAATAAATGAATGTCAAATCGATTTTTATCGGAAAGTGGATACCATTTGTAATGACGCTTTCCCTAACAAAGAGATAGGAAAAAACAGCGTTGACACCATTTATTACTCGTACAAATCCGTAGCTTCCAGATCCTGACGTTCTTTTATTAATCGATGATCAATATAAACCAAAAAAAGAACCTTAAAAAACGAGCACCAACGATTTATTCTATACCTCCTTTTTTTTGATTATTTGGTATTTAGTCCTGATTATCGCGTTTAAATAGAAAAAAAGGAAACAAGATGCATTGGAAGTGTGACCGAATGAAGCAACCAATTTGGATGAAACTACGTAATAAAGAATTGTCAGAGAGCGATTTTTCCAAGGAAATCCTTAGGATCTATGGCGGTTAGCCTGTAATTTCAAAGTTCACCTTGAAGTAAATCCTTGGACTACTGTTAGTGACAGTTTCACCATAAATCTTTTTAGTGTAAAGTTTTCTAGGTTAAAAAAGGATCAATTCTTGAATATGTACAAAATCCCTTTTTAAAACAGTAGCCAAATTATCAGAGAAAACTATGAAAGTAAGTCAATCTAAAAATAACACCGCTGTATACCAATTACGGTTTGTTAATTAATTACACCATAAGCTAAACCAATTTATAATGAACATTCATTAGAGTTAATTATATAAAATTTACAGATACAAAATAGCCAAATCAGTAATGGATGTATCCAATCAATGTTGAAAATGGATTCGTATTTTAAATTAATTTCCTAATGTAGATTTTAATATAAAACTATGATCCATACTTTGATTAATCATCTGGAAGGAAGAAGAAGAATTTAGAAAAACAGCTTTTAAAATAAAAATTATTCTGCACAATACGAATTTATATTAATCTATATCCATTATCAATGTTGGCATGAATTGAAAAGATGCATCTAAAAACACAATAGTATACAGAGTATTCTATTTAAGAGATCGAACTTGTATTTTTATTTCTATGTTGTTTAGAACATTTTTTATTTCATAACTTTTCTCCAAATTGCTCATGGAAAACATTATCTTCCGTTCACGCACATACGATATGCTATATTTAACTTGCATGGTTTACAAATAGTAACCGTTTTATTGCGTGTAATTCTTTTTAAATAACTTTAGTTATACTTCGATTTTCAAAACCAGTTTTTGTTTTAATTTAAAAGATATTTATTTTAATTTCAGTGCTTCCTGAAGAATGTTTCAAAATAAATATTATAAAAACCATTAACGGAGCATGCAATTAGCATCGAGGGCACCAAAATGATAATACCAAATAAAATTTATAATAATTCAATATTTTTTGCTTTCTGTGCAATATTTTGTTTAAATATGTGATTATTCGACATTTGGCTTAATAAACTAGATTTTTTTTCTCTTCAAACATATAGTGCTAAGCCGTTTTAATTATTTTTAATAATCCTTTAATCCTATTACCTAAAAATTTTTCGCTTCCAAATATTTAATAATATTTCGGATATTATTTTAAATTGGAGAAATCTGAATTAAATACAAATGTTTCTTTGTGTTAAACAGTTGTTAGAATTTGAAGTACGAACAATTAGAAAAGTGAATTACTTAAACGCTTGAAATATATATACAAAAAGCACAAACAAAAACAAGTTTTAAATTGAAAGTAAAAGAAAAAACAAACCAAAGTAATTAAACGCGATACCAAAAAATGATAAATTTTGCTCAAAATTGTCACTCTCTACTTATATATAGTTGGACTCTCTGTCAAAATGACAGTTGTGTGTCCGTCAACATAGACGGACAAATACAGAGATGGAATAATTTTATTCTGCGATAAGTCTCAGTATCAATATTTCCGTTGATAAAGAAAGGACCGATAATATGCTGAACGCAAAAACCTTTGCGTGCGTTTATTTTCCATGATCTTTGGGCATGGTACTAAATTATCCAATGAGCTGCAGGTTTACCGGTCATTTGCCTCGAGATCTTTTACCGTTTTTTTCCATTTAGTTTCTCTCTTTCGCTTCTACTTGCCAGTCCTTTCTGAGTTGCCTTTTCTTTTTTCTTCTTTTTCCATTAATATTTTTTTAATTGTTGCCCTGCATCCTGTTTACGTGTCCCAGCCTTCAGGCTCTCTGTGCCTTTACTGTTTGAACGATACTTGGTTGGCCAAAATTCCTGAATATGTTTCTTTCCTAGGAGATTCGTTTTGCCTTTCTTGTTCATTGTATATATGTTCATATTTCGCAGGCATAAACACAGTTGGCGTTAATACTGTATGATAGGGTCTTACCTTTAATCTTTTTACAATCGTTCTTGATTTTAAAATTTATTTTAATATTCCAACAACTTTACTTCCTTTTGCCAAAAATTATCTATTTTATTTTCTTCCTCTTTTCCAATTTGCACTGTCTGCTGCTTGCACAATTAATTACAAGGATAGGTGATTCTTCCTTATTATCTCTTAATACCATGGATTTTCAAGAAGTCACAACAAGATAGAATATCTTCCTTCTGACTTTTTTTAAGCAAAAAGTTGTCTATTAACTGAACTTTAGACTGTATAGAACGAGATTTTGAAAAAAAAAAAATAATTGCGATGTAATTTGCAATATTGGCATATTTTAAAAGAGGAAGATACGCCCCTGAGTGTTTTTTCTTCACAGACTCACGTTCCATACATATTATACAAAGTGATGCGTTATCGACAGAATTGGCGCATTTTTATGTTACAGTGTAAAGGAAAATAGGCTGCTGTATTTTAGAATTTAGAAATATTGTCGCTTGGAAAACAATTATTAAGGCTTTAATGCTGGACGTTTCTGCTAAAATAAAACTTACACACCTATAAACTTATATATTTTATCCTTAATTAAAATATAACACAGGTTAGCAGGTTTCTACATCAAAACATCAAGTAATTTCGTCAAAAAGGGATAAACGTTAAACGCCAGCGAATTACTTTGTGGGATATCATTTCCATTACATGCTCTCATCCCCCTGCCTGACCATTCTTCATAAATCGTATAATAGTCAATTACTGGGTTTCAACCTGTCGTGGAATTGAAATAACTTTTTGATCTGGCCGCTTTTCAAAGCCCCTGGTATGCTGGTGTTTGTTGTTTGTTTGCGAAACAAAAATTACCTAATACACGGTAGAATTTCTAAATAAAGTTTACGTTTCCCTTTTATGAACAAGTACATCCTGAATTGATTTTTTAAAACTGATATCAACTCGCGAATAGACATCCCGGCAGGTGGTGTTTGTGTACGTTATTTTTTTTTTCTCGTCCCGAAACAAAAGCAAAAAAAATCATATATGTATATATAGATCTTTCATTCGTTTATAAACGTGCTTTCGTCTACATCAAATCGTTCACATTAGAAAGATTGATTCACGCAAATGTCCCTTTGTACTTTTGAAATGAGTAATGACAATGATAAATAAAGCTTGGATGAAATTTGCCAACGGGTTGATTAATTTTGTTTTAATTGTGATTGATCACTTATATAGATTTGCTGCACTCGTTTTAACTTTAAAATCGATTTTTTCGTTTTTTAATTTCTCCAAACGTATACTTAACACCGACTAAACATATACGGAGTCGCATTCTTTTGTTAGAAATCCTGCTATATCATCCGCTTGAGTACACCGGAATTCCACTTATTTCCAGCATCTCCCTCGCACCGAAAAAAATCCCTTTCATTAATAATTAATATGCATATGTAACATGCATACATTCACAGATGGCGTTAAGCTAGGGATATCACTTGCGAATTATATATTTTCGGTTGACTTTTTTTACTTCCTGATCGTGTCCTTTCTCTCCTCGGACTATTCTGTCACTCTAAAGTGAATTATTGAATCATTAATTAACTATCGACCTGGTTATTCGAGAAAAATTCAGCCTGCCTTTGCTTCCGCATACGTTTGCGGATATTACTTTTAAAGAGGCGGAGTTGTGGCAAAAGTGAAACATTATTCTATACAGTTCCTGAGCAAATTATTTGAATGCTTGTTTTGTACGATTTCTCTGACGTCACGCGTTAGAGTTGGTTATGCACTTACAACAGATGGAATTTTTAAAACTTATTACACAATAAAGGTGACTGTAGCAATATAGCAATAATGAATATCATACGGTGTGTTTTTTTTTTAAACAAAAATAAAAATTAACACCTTCTATATTATTATTATTTTTTTAATTTTAAGGTTCGCTTGACAAAACTATTTCTAACATCATATTTGAAACATTTGCATTTTTTTTTTAATTTTTTGGGAGATGTGAGCTTTTATAACTGTGAAAATGTTTAACTTGGAATGTTGAAATTTGGCAGAATTGCTGACCATATAGAATAATAGGATTAGAATCAGAATAAATTTTCCGAAAACATTATACAGCGTATCTGACAATTACACTTGAAATTTTAAATATAAAATGTCGGAAAATATTTTTTTATTTTTTTTTAAATATAACTCTCTACTTCTCTTTTTCTTATCGAATTGCTCTTACAAAAATATTTAAAAAATGTCAAACTCATTACGCATCTGAAATTGATACTTGTCAAAATATTTAGGCAAATCTATGTTGTAATAAAAAAGTGCTCCCAATGTATGAACGGTATAAGAAAGTAGCTCACGTAGTTTTTTAAAATATCATCCAACTTTGGTATATCTAAGTTAGTCATGACTAGAGCACAACACTCTCGCTTGCTTTCCAGTAGCGTTTAACCGCGAGAGATCGGGAGGACACAGCTATGTGTGAAAGCATTAAAAATGTTGAAAATTCATATAAATGCATCAACTTGTCCCTTTGCTAACAGGGTAAACACGTGTTTATGGCAATTTCCAGAAGTTTAGTTTGCGATAACAGTTTATTGTTGGAAACTATATATGTGTACGAACCATGTAAATAGCGCAACACACAAATTTAAAAAAATCGGAAAGGGATCATATAAAGAATTTCTTTGTTCTTTAACGATGATGTTTAAGTGCGTGCAATATGTCGTTTGCAAAAATCGAACAAGCAATGTTTCGTCAGTTTTGGAAGAAATACAATCCAAGTTCGCAAACGCTACGTAGGTATTTGTCGTCAGTGCGCGAGAAGATTGAGAATTATGTGAAAGCCTCATTAAAAAATAAACGGTCGTGGCTAACTATAGATAACTGCAGACATTAAAAAAAATCCGTAGTATCGATTGTAGCACGGATAATGACATTGAGACGACCGTCACATCCTTATTTGCTAGTCTGTAAAAACAGCAAAGATGTGCTGCCGAAGCTGTTCATAAAAAAAATACTAGACAACTTTGAAATTTCACCAAAGCAAGTGTTAATGATGGTTACCGATCTTGCCGCGGTTTCAACACTGTTCAACCGAATTTGCTGCACATAACATGTCTGCTTCATGCTTTACGCCTTGTAGCAGACACTATACGAAAATGTTTTCCCGATGTGGATCAACTAATAGTACAGACGAAAGCGGTTTTTCTTAAATCACCGAAACGTATTCGGCTATTTCGTTCACAGTGTCTTGTCATACCGGAACCGGCGCAGCAATAAAGCTAAGTTAAATCCAATTCCAAAATCCTCAAGTTGCAGCAGATTTAAAAACTACTAACGACAGTTACGCTCCAGTAGCCGACGCAATAAAAAAATTGCAAAACACTTCGTTGTCTTTACGGGATTTGTGTGAAATTGTTGACCACGTACAAACAGTGCTACATATTATATATGCTATATTACGTAAAATATCGATTTTTCTATATATCTTGAAAAGTGTCAATTTTAGATCCGTAATGAATATGAATGGTTTTTTGTTATTAAAAAAAATAGGTAAATTAGGCAGTTGTTTTTCTATTTGAAAGTTTAGCCGTAATTGTCGGACACATTGTATAACATTTTCGAAAAATTAATCTGGTTATAGAACTCGTCCGTTATTGTGTTGAATGTTCAAAAAATGTAAATATTTCAAATATGGTAAGAAATAGCGACACAAACGAACCTTAAAATTGAAAAGTAAGTATCGGATTCGTAAAAGTATTTTAGTTCAATAGTACACATCGACTCCAGTATATTGTTAAGGTTTCAGAATTTTTCAATATATACTCTCCCGTATATTGATTGATGCAGTTTCCGGTGAGACATTCTGTATAAGTATAAAAAAAACAACGCTGTTAGAGTTGGTTCGACGTGTCCATTCGCGATCGTAAGAGATACGATTTATACAATGAGTTGTACTGCCTAGGTTTCCTTTTGTTGATATCTACGCAAAATATCGAGTTCGTCTCTTTGTCTCTCATTAGGGCCAAAATCGTAGTTTCCATTCGTAGCCGTAAGCCTTCGTTAATTAATTTAATGTTATTAAAATTACTAATCTATGGGATCTATCGGCAATAATCTGCAAATAAAAAGTAAAAGGCGTTTAGAAATAAGATATGAATGTACATGTTTATTTCATATTCTTATTGAAAATTTCATGCATTCAATAAAAATTAAATATTATTCACTAAAATTACAGTAAATTTGCAAGATGCTATGAATTTTACTTTGTTACTGATAAAATGACATGTAAAATCGATGGTATGATTATATTCATATATTATTTGCTAATTTTTTTATTATTTAGCATCTTACAAATGACCAAGTTAGATCTACGTCATGAGATGAACACTCAGGTAGGTTTTGCATTAAGCACGGTTTTGATTTCATTTTCACAACCTCTCTCCGTAAAAACTTGTAGTGCTGAGTAATGTACTCAGACGAATTAACCCGAGCAGGCTCGTTAACTGTTGAAAATCGCCCAATGCGCTCCGTAGGTATGGCATATACATAACAATGGAAAGATAAGAAATCTCAAGAGTGGAGGAAGATTATTCCAGGTCAGACAGGCCAAGCAATTTCTGATTGGATATAGGCCTACATTCACAACAAATCTACTAAGCAGAGACAGCAAGTCTGTTAGAACAATAGTGAGCTTGCTAACAGGACACTGTATGCTCAAAAAGCACGTGAGTAATTTGGGCCTGACAAAGGAAACAGCCTGTAGAGACTGCCGTCCATGTGCTGTGCGTATGTATAGCGCTAGCAGGACTACGGCTCTCAGAAATGGGCTCGAAATACCCAAAAGCCGAAACCTATGTAGAGGGATCACTCACAAGACTGTTAAATCTAGCAAAGAAAACAAAGCTAAATCTAGCAAAGAAAACAAAGCTAAATCTAGCAAAAAAAAAAACAAAGCTAATGTAATTGATCTAATGAGAGAGGAACCACAATAAATCTGAAAAGGTCGCAGTGGGATAGGTCAACAACAATCTAATCTAAAAGTACTCGCGTCATAGCAAGATGTTATCTAGATGTTAATTAAAAAATTAACATCTAGATAAGAATATTGAGCATAAATACGTATAGTAATAGGGAAAGATAAGGCAGCAGATAAATGGGGGAAATTAAAGTAATTGTAAATTTTGACATGGATTCAACTAGCTCATTGCGTCAAATTGAGATGATTGGTGGAAATCAGCATTTTTAAAAAATATTTGTTTTCGTAATAAATTTTATTTAAATGACCATGTGAACAAACAATGTACCATACTGGAATGATGAAAATTCCTACATTATAACAAACAAATGAGGAAGTTGAACGCCAGCGTCATTATACTGCAAATTTGTAGCAAATCACAGGATTGGTGGACATCGAATGATCGTAGGACCTTAAGGAAATACATTTAAATCGCTTGCTTGAACGAATTTTTAAGGAGTGTAGAATCATTCCATAAGGAGATAAACTAATAATAAAGATAAAGAAAATAAATCTAAGAATTATAGATTATTGGTGCTAATGTTGTTTCTTCTTTTGGGCGTGGCTGATTAACTACAAAGCGAATTTCCATATAAATATTACGAACAGTTTGCTAAAATATTGGGGAATAAAGTACCACATTTAATACATGCAAATTTTTTGAGATATTACGACAACAGCGACTTATTAACTTCTATCAAGCTAGGAAAGTAGAATCAATCTACTTACATTTAACCACAAGGATATTTCCAATTAATTAAAATTCGATAAAATTAACATATAAACTATTATTATTGGTGCAGATTTGTGTACAATATCATAGTGATCTGATATAAGCACGTATTATTTTAATTTTCAGAAAATTACTGTGTACCCAATATTTTGGTCACATACTGTAACTGTTCTACATGCGTTTCCTTTTCATTTTACGTCATTTAAGAATTTAAATTTCCGAGCAGGAAGTCAAACGGTATCCGACTTATACTCGGTACCTAGTGCCAACCCCGAGGCAATCAGAAAGCCTACCCCAAAGTGAAAGTTCCGCCCAAACCTCGGTGTCTACGCGTTTTGGTAGTAAACCTTTCGAGGTCAGGCTCGTGCCCAAAACCGATCTTGAGGATCTTGTTAGAATTTTTAATATTAATAAATTTTCCCCGTTATATATCTATCATTTAGAAAATATTTCTCCCGTTTAAGATTGAAAGGAAGAGGTGAGTTTTCTTTTTAAGAGGATCACATATGTCCGTGGAAGTAAGAAAATATGAAAAGCGTATTCTTATCGGAGAAGCTTCAGCTCTACAACACCGGATGTCGTGGGTATTGAAAAAGCAAGCTTTTTTTTCTACCATCGCAGTACATTCAATAAAAAAGGTCAATTGACTTTAGATAGAGGGATGAAAGTGTTATCGATTTTCCAATAATAAAATAAAATATAAAAAGGAGGTGCTTGCTGATGCTTGTCCTCAAAACCTTATTACCAATTTTATTAGCATATTAAATTTTAATTAGCAAAAGGAAGGGAAGGAGGGGAAATCGATCTTTTGTGACAATTAAGATATTGATTACATGTACAAAGTGATCAATAGTTAAGTAAATAGAAAACTGTGTCTTAACTCGGGACCAAATTCATAACACCTTTTCGCTTTTTCGATTTTAAGCAGTATATGTAATTTCATCTATTACAGGTAGTGTATCATTAAATTAACATTAACAATTAAATTTACCATTAAATATTAGCAACTGATTTAATAAAAAAAATGTAAGGATTTTACATTTACTAATTTTTACTTCAATATCTATATTACTGTTAAAATTGCCAAAATTCACTGTTAATTTAAACAAAAAAATAATGCTAAAATATTTTCCTTATGGTATTGATGGAATCATTTACGGCAGACGCAATGCAAGAAGAGAAAAAACACACTGCCCGCAGACATGTTTCTGCCTACCCAACGTCATCAGCGTGGTTCCGAGAGCGTTTTCCATCTTCGCTGTTTGCCTCACAGTCAATACCACAACATTCGAAACGACAACCCAGACATCTTTTAGCGCTCTTTTCAAATGTCGTGGTATTAACTTTAAGGCAAATAGCGATACAAGGTGAAGTGAAAGGACTCTCGGAATCACGCTGATGACGCTGGGTGGGCGGAAAGATGTCCGCGGGCAGTGTGTTTTTTCTCTCCATTCATTGCTTCTGCCGTAAACGATTCCATCAATAGATATTTTCTGATGTGTAAGTACTTAGATTAAATTTTCTAAAAGTGTACAGAAGTATGTTATTATTAAATAATAGGTCACTATTTATAAGAAGAAGAACACTAATAATATCCTTCTGTTATAACTATAAAAAAAAAATTACTGTTATCAGTGATGTCATAACCGATTTCTACTCTATTTGTGGATTGGTTTCTAGGTTGGAATTGTGTCGGATTTGCAATAATTTGTTGACGTTTCGCTCATAATTAAAGGAGCGTTCTCTAGACTGTTGGATACTCTTACGCATGCTGCATTCTCGCAATAGCAAAGAGAGAGTTATATGGAGTTGTGGTCGAATTGTCGGCAAAGTGATGCATATTTGACGCGGTTTTAGTTCAGCTATCTATCCACATCAAACAACGACCGGGAAAACGTACAACAACGTTATAAATGTCGTGTATGTATGTTTAATACTAGTTAGAGTGTTCTTTTTGTAACTAGGTTCTCGTATGTACTTTGAAATAATTTTTAGTTAACGATGAATTTTAATATGATAAAAAAATAGTGAAATTTTTGAATTCGACTAATATTCTGCTATTACAAATCTGCATTCTGTTTGATTTCTTTTCAGGTTAGTTACTGACAAGGAATTTTGTTGCCTTTTAGCATTTTATGCAATATTGTCAGATGTTAATCCACAATATAGATACTTAATGAATAAACATTTTTTCTTATTGTTTATTGTTATTTTAATCTCATATCTTGCATTTAACTTTTGTATTCGTATAATGCATGAGCAGCAATCCTATCAATTTATTTGAAATTTCCTGATCATCCAATACTAAAATAAAAATGCAAAAAATTGGTTAGAAATAATTTTTTTTTTCGAGAATACAAATAAGCAATAGATCTGCCAAAAAATAACTACCCTTACATACTTTTCTCCATAGGAGAAATATTCCGGGAAAAAGTAATTTTCTTGAGGACATTTCACTTTTAACTGAATATTTTTTCGTAATTTTTGTACGTTTGGAAATTTTCTACGGAAATTTCTAATGCTGAGAGAATTATACAGAGGAACTTAACGGCTCGGTGGCCCAGTGGTAAGAGGGCCTGCGCTTGATTGGGCAGAGTTAAGCGCTGTGTGTTCGAGTCTCGCTAGGCCCAATAAATTTTCTTAGTGGGTTCGGTACACCATTCGCAGTTGGGATACAATTAATAGCGCTTCACTCTTTACGGCGAGGGGGTGACAGTAACAAAGATATTTTACACACACAACTTGCACACTAAAAGGCTTATACACCCCGTTGGGCCGTCACCACAAAAAAAGAGCTTTCCATGCTAAATCGGAGAGTAGGAAATTTATTTGCGCTAAACAAATTCATGCACGGTTTTAGGGTGACAAAATTGCACCAAAGCGGTATCGCAATTCTTTACATTTTTTAATGTATAGTCTAAAAAGTATTTCTTTTGTCAAATTTAGTTTCATTTCTCAGCTTAGTCTCATTGTAAGTCTATACTATACACTTCCCATTGATGCTTTCATCTCTTTAATCTGTCCAAATAATACTTGGAATCTTGATGAAACTTTGAGCTTAAGAAACAGAAAATGTCGCTGAGGGGCAGATTTGGTGAATGCGTCAACTTTACACTATTTCGTAAATTTTTATCATGGCAATTGAAATGTGAGACAGTGTGTTGCCTTGGTGGAATAAAACTTTCTTTTTCTTGAAATACAATTTCTGCCTTCAGCTTGTTAAATAATGATGCGTAGTTATATCCCCGTTATTGATTTTCCCCTTTTAGGATAGTCGATTAACTTCATCACTTTCCCGGCCGATGGAATAGTCTTCGCCTCTTTCGGAGCTGATTTGTCCACTGCCTCGACTGTGTCTCAGCTTTAGGAGTGTACTGGTGCATCCAAGTTTTATTTACAGTTATTAATCGACATCATCGCGCGCTTAGCTTTTTCATCAGTCAATACGTTCTTTTGACATGCCCAAAGCTTCTGCGATCTCTTTATTTCATTTAGCTTTGGTGAACTTTGCCGATGTTTTTGGTAGTTGTTGCAGTTTTTGGCCGTCCGCAACGATCATCGTTAATTCAGCAGGTGCCACCTCGTTCTAATTCAGCTGCTTAAAACTTCACTGTGGCCCAAGTAGAATTGATGATGATTCGATATTCGATTTTTTTTCCATTTTTATGGGAGCGCTAATATCGACTGATACAAAAAACGACTATTAAACAAACGTCCAACTGGGCGTCAAAGCTTAAAATTTTTCAGATTACTTCCGCATTTGAAGTTTATAGATTAAAATTTCATTTTTTTTTCATTTCATTATTTCTAAGATCAAACGCTGACTAGATTAGATAAGAAGATTTACTTTTATTATATTGAAGATTATTTTAACATTTTACTTAAACAATCCTTTATTTAATTTCATTAAACTAACAGTGCATTAAGTTGAAATAAACGCTAGTAAATGAAAATATTCATCCTCTTTTATTAAATTAGCCGTTATATGTGCACCACTAATATTTAATGCTAAATTTGACTGTTGACTTCAAATAAATATTTTGCTACCGGTAGTAGATGAAATTTCACAACCATTACGTTTACACTGTTTAAAATCAGCGAATTAGAATCCCCCGAGAAATGGTGTCATAGCATGACGTTAGTCGGTAGGGAATTTGGGGTCACTAGCCGGAATCGAGATACTAGGCACAGCGTTAAAAGTAACACAAATAAAAGTAGTTTCAAATATCACTGATATTATTACAAACAAGTTGTTGTATGATCTATAAACTCGTGCTATTTTTACCGCTATTAAATAACTGATTTTTTATTCCTGATTGGTCAATTTTCCGTTTATATTATACAAGCTTGCGCGCATGTAGCATTATATTTTATATATTGTTGCAATTTTTGAATACTCGCTAAAATTCCCTATAACACGATTAACTAGTTTAAAATTAAAAATTAATTAAAGGGTAAATAATCTATCGATCTCTATCAATTCTTTTTATAGCTAGTAAGTAAAATAAAAGCTCACAGTCAGTATTTTGATATTTTATTGGTGATTGAATTGCTAGTATTTTATAGAGTAAATTCGACAAAATAGTACCTATATACCTTATAGTAACAATATCTTTCTTTAATATATTTTGTTCATAATTTATATAACCATGTCCCTTTATTACCCAAAAGGGTGTAGGGATTCTGCTTAGTTCAATTCCCTATAAATGTGTTCTAATTCTTTTTATTTCTGGCTAACTCCTTTGCTTTTCCCCATGTCATTCCTCTGCTTCGCAATCTTTTTCCCAATATGCCATCCCAAGTTTCTCTTGGCGTTCCTCGTTTCTTGTTAATTGTAACTATAGCTTCCATACTTTCTTCACTGGTGTTTCCCCACTAAGCCTCTGATAGTGTCCCCACCATCTCAGTTGCCTTTCGACGGATTTTATGTTTAGCTCTTTTCTTATTTTTTCATTTTTTTTTTACTGGGTGGATGAAACAATCTGGTTTAGCGTCTATCTAACCATGCCATGAATATAGAAATAAACTATTATATTTTGTGGAGGAGAGTTGATTGTGAACTAAAGATTGCAATTTTATTATGTTATTGTGCTAATGTAAGTCAATATCCATATTACCGAGTAAAAGTGAAAATGTTTTCCACACACGAAAGCCCTATACATCCAGTTATTTTCTTGGGAATGGTCAAAATATGTATAGATTTATCAGCAGGTATATTGCTACAATTTGGCAGGATACTGGCTACTCCAATAATCGAGTAGCAGAGTTGTCTGAGTTCCATTCGTTATTCGGTGTAAAAACACATCCGTTAACCGTTTCGTAAATATTTGAGAAATTAATTTGCCTTACGTGTAAGCCTCAATCTTAACATTTGATGCCTAACAAAAATAAAACATTCTGGTTTGAAAATGTGAAAATATTAATATTAACCTGAAATAAGTTTTCGCGAACTCGTGAGTCAAACGTGCCTCTGTTTGGACACTGTAAGCAAAAGTGATACAAGTTTTCTGCAACCTATATTATAGGCAGTATGTGTTGTAGATGCTACATATTGCACAGCACATTCAACAGTTTTGCCTCCCATGGGTGCGATATTTGCAGCTTTTTTTTTTTTAACTGAAACCACACAAGAACTAAATGCTCGGGTGAGTTTGTAAACGACATTTATTGATTATATTCCTGACCACATAGACTGGTTAGGACCTGCATCGTTTCCGCAGATTTAGTTGTGCAAATTTTTCATTTCACATTAGGAATTAAAATATTTTGCTTTTTTTTTTTAATTTTTAATAATTTATGGAAAACCTACTGTTGACATTTAACTAGAGCTCCCGATTAACCCATGGTTATTCGTCATGTAAATAGAACAGAGCTAATACATACAAAATCCTTAATTCATTTCACCCTTCTCAAAGGTGTATGGCGTTTGTGGATAGAACTGGTCTTTTACAATTTTTTTTCCATGGCTTTATATCTTGCGTGTGTTTTTGCATTTCCTCCCCCGACCGCTGATAACTTAGCTTTTCTCAAAAATGCCGTTAAATAATTTTCCTCCAGCTGTTATTCATTCATTCCTTTATTTGTTCATCTATTCGACCATCTCCTGCTAATGTCGATCCCAAGTATCTAAATATGTACTTGTTCCAATTTTTTTATTTCGTACCTTTATTGCATGTTGTTGTTCGGCACAGATGATTGTTTATAGTCATAATAATACTGTTTATTGCTAGCAGAAAAAGATGTACAATAAAATAGTGTATATAACAAAAGCAGAAAAAGTTGGCTATGCAATCGTAGGGTGAGATTCAGCTATAAGCTGTTTATCTTATATATAAATAAATAAACTAAAAGTACATATTATTCTGCATGCTTGAGCATAGCATATCCAAAAGCAAAGAAGGAAGGTAGAGCAATAAAATAGTTGCAAAAAATAAATCAAATTTTGGCTTCCGTGGGTAAATTACGAATAAACAAACCAAATATTTCTGCTTATTCGTAATTATAATCATAGCACGCAATAACAGCACTAAATCTCCCATAATACAGCAAAATGTGGAGGTAAATTGTGATATTTTGCATAGATAGTGAAAGGAAAAGTTGTTTGAAATAAAGCAGTTTTGTGAGAAGGTAGCGATATTAGCCACGGAAACCAATACTGACATTGGGCACATCTATTTTGAACTTAATTTTATGGTGCAGATCAGACGGACGGTTAAAGGTAACTATTTTATGGTAAAGCGTTGCCATACGGTGTCTTATTACATCTTGCAATATGTTCCATTAAAAAAGTACAACTTTGGGTAGCTACGAATTTATGAGACCCCTGTATATTTCAATATGATTTTAAAACTTGCCCACAATTCAACCCCATAACCAGAAAGAGTCCGTATTGAAAAATCTCAATTCGAGCCGGGGTAGATTACTCACTTTGTGTTTTATATACAATTTTTTTTTACGCGAAAATGACAAATATAAAGCTTAAATTTAGTTAGGTTCATCCAGGTGAATATACGGTACGTATAATAATATTTCGGTAAATATAACACGGATAAACCTATAAAAAGCGTGAATTCGTGATGAACACAGGTAAACTCTAACCACCAATTATTATTTTCAAAACAAACAAGGTAATTAAATCTTTTATCGTGCACACTACATAAAAACAAGTGGAAGTCCAATTTTCTCCTCTCTTTGGAATTATAAAACAAAATAAAGCGGGAGACTTTTTTTCAAAGAATCTGCGTATAACGGATTTTACAAAATGTGAAATGTTTGTTGATAAGTTCAACTGTCAAATGCACGCATCCGAAATAATATTTACAACGATCAACATTGGCTTTTGATAATTCCATCAATTATGCGGATGTACACTATAAATGCATCGAATTTCGAACACCGTGTAATTAATTAAATCATTTCGAACTTTTTGGCAGAACATACAGCGTAGGAAGCGTGTGTTTGTGTCTTATTAAATTTTTTAGTAGACGCGGAAAGCAGGAAATAAAACACAGCATACGCGTAAATTGTTTTTTAGTCGAACAAGGAGAAAAAAAGTCGTAATTACATTAAATTAAAGAGCTTGGCCGCTCGAAAACAGTTAATTACAAAAATGAATAAACCAGGACCAATTAATCGATGGTAATTGAAAACCAATTTCATTAAACGTCACGTGATACCTTTTGATAAATGTTTTTTGCGTTTTTTTTACCCCTCTCCGACTTTAAATTAAATATCCGGCGTTGATATTTTATGCATGCTGCAACGATTTATTATTTTCAATCAATACGTTGCTTTGCGCTGGCGAAATTCGTGTTAGTTCAAAAGTTTTTTAAAACCAATCATTTTTATAAAATAAATATTTCTAAAAAAAGTTACAATTATCTATCATTCCCGTAAGACTATTAATACTTTTAAGACGTACTTTGCGCATCCTAAAAAATGGTAGCAAATTAATATTTATTTTATTTCTCTATTAAGGAACTTTTTATAAATGCAAAATCCCCAGCTTTTTGATCATTTTTAAGGTGGAAAACCTCTTGCAGAATTTTCTTTGAAAAGTAAATGTTCCAATTTTTTTTTTAGTATTAATTTTCCGGCGCGTAGTAGAACTAAATCTTAGTATTATTATTTGTAGTTCTTTTAAATCTACGCAATTGTATTTCTAGATATTAAATTACATCTAGCAGCAAAAAACAATCCATTATTTTGTATAACACGTGTCCATTTTTCCACCAATTCTTCAATTTGATGTCGATACCACTTTGCTGGTTTAGAGACAAGTCTCAACAAGCGTTTTCTATTCTTCAAAATTGTTAAAGTTGCAATTGCCCTTGATATGTGTCATTAAACGAAACAACCCATAATCATATATGGGCGATGAAGCACTCCTTCCATGCTTTGAAAATTTTTCCTGCGCCATACGGGATATGCGGGCTGGAGCATTATTCCGATCCATCAAAATTTCGATCGTAACGAGTGCGTAGTACTTTCAAAATTCTATCTAGCTGCTTGCAATGTAGTCTTGTATTTACAGCTTTTTCCTCAAGAACCAATTCGAAGTGCAAAATTTATTTAATATTCCATCAAACGCACAGCATGACTTTTTGCCCAAATCGGTCTTGACGAATCACATGCAAGTGCTTCTCTTCTTCATGCAACCAATATTTTTGTTTTGTCGGCATTATATAAAAAAATCTATTTCTCATCACTTGTTACGATTTTCCGCCATTTTTAGTTCTTGACAAACCTCAATTCTGTGTTGATCTTGGGTATTAATCAAATCATGCCGATCTATTCGAGGCTTTTTTAAACGAAACCCATTTTCTTCAAGTATCCAACAATTATGGATTTTTAAGGGCCAACCCTTGCTGACAATTCACGAACACTTGAGGTGGTCTACCTGTACGTTTTTCATCGATTAGTCTGGTGTGACCTCAACGATATTTTTCGAACCAAATTGCTGTCGTATTTTGTGAACCATATCTTCTCCTTCAATTTCATGGCAAACGTTGCCAAATTTAAGCAACCAGAAACGTCGTTTCTTTAAATGCAATTATATATTTTTGCTCCACCAACCGTATAAGAAATTTACAAAACGTGTTAATATTGCGGTTCTTAACAGTTGATTCGAAATTTTAAGTCTAACTAGTTACACTCCGGAATGCAACAACTAGTGTGATAAAGAAAAATATAATAAAAATAATATGCTTTTTATCCTGTAAATCAATACTACCAAATATGTCGGTGTACAGATAAATTAGCTATAACAAGCGAATTAAAGCACATTAACAATTTTACATAAGTTTCAATTTGTTTTTGTATATTATAAACAATTGCGCAAATGTATCGAGAAGAAAGGGACGAATTTCGAGCCTTTGTTGTTTAGCTTTTGTTAAAATACTTGTTTTCTTTGTTAATTTTCGCTAAAATTAACGTTTCCAGTAGTGTCAAAGCTTTAATTTTACTAATCAATTAATTAAGAGTGTATTAAATACAAAATTGTAAATGATATTAATATTAGTTTATTAATTGCTTCCGCACCATTAAAATACAATTAGAGATAAATAAGTCAAATTATTATGTACTAAATATCATTGCATTTCACATCACTTAACATAGTGTCCAGCGTAAATATAAAAATACATAACATAGGAGTATATAGCGGTATACAATAAATTAAAGCGGCCAAATTTGATGTTTTTATTTGCATTTGCGGTATTTCGTATGGCCGCTACACACATCATTAGTGTATTAATACATTTATTTGTCTTAGACCTACGTAAACTAAATCACAGCCTCTGCATTTAATTAGATATATTTCAGATCTTTTCTGTTCTTGTAACTTTTCATTTAAATATCGGTTTGGTGATGTTTTAATTATATAAAGATTGCAGTAAGCGGGTTTAAGTTCAAATTTTTTTAATAATTTTCATAATTCATTATGCTGCTTTTTTGTGTATTTTTAATATAACAGTTGCAAATGCAAAGAAAATTTAAAAGTAAGTGAGACTTCAATTTGAAAATTGTACTTGTTACAGCTTTGGGTCGTGTTATAGTAAATATTAAGTCCGACTCGTTTACCAGAGTAGAGTGGTAATTCTGGTAAAAAAAATTACATGTGAAATAGTTGGTAACAAAATAACGATCGATTTTACATGTAATGTCACATAGTTTCCTTTTAGGGCGTAGACAGAAAATATATCCTAAATGTTCCCGTGTATTTAAATAACGATTCCTATCGGCTCTTATCGTTTAAATGCGAAGGTATTTTTATAAACGCATACTCCTTGAGAGATCAAATTTATTTGAGTATGCCTTTTTCCTTGGATAAACTGTCAGGACCGTTTTCAAACTTACGTCAGGTGATATGGGTAAAATAAATTACGAACTAAAACAACACAATGTGAAATCTAAGGGTCCTATAGTTTTATGTGCATTTGTAGTCGTTTTTTTTTCTTCTTTCTTATTTGAAACCGATTGAAAAGCTTTTCTTTTTTTCTAATCGGAAATCTTCACATCCGCAGATGAATTAAATGCGTAAACTTACAAAAAAAGGGATCCGACCGCTGCTAAAGCAAACCTAAACATTCGGTAGCTGTAAAACAGCCACGCATGAATTTTTGATATTTTCGCTCGGCACGAAAATACACTAATTGAAATGGAATGTGCTGAAACTCGACTGGCAATGAATTTTAGAAAAGTGACACCGGAGCCGACTATTTGAGTTATAAATAAGCATCTACACGGCGGTGTAAACATATTAGCAATAATCCTACGTAAAGCAAGTGCCTACTTAGGGTTTATATATGATGCTGCTTCGCGGAAATGGCCCAGTGCTTAGTTTCAATGAGAGAGTGTACTCCCACTTCCACAATGGCCTCTTGTGAAGACTTTCAATAGCAAAGGAAAGAGGAGCAACTACCAATTAATTCTCTGGGGTTAAAACGTTAAAACGATTTTATTTCTTCGAAATGGGAAGTTTTTGACTTCCAATGTTAATTTTTCGCGAATATTCTTAGATATTTAACAACACCGTTTTCATGTTTCCACAATAAAACCCTTTCGTCGCCTTTCCACTTTCATTTTAAGCGCGCACGAGCCTCATTTCACTTTTTATATTCCTTTATTTCGCGAACGACATTCATATATGACAGAGAAAGGGAGAGACATTTTCGAGACACAAAACGCATATGTAACCACTTAGTTTTGCATTATCAGTAGCCGGGGATCGGGCAATTTGCCTCTTTGTCTTTATATTCCGACCAAAAAGAACACCGTAACGAACGCTACGGATATAAATCAAGAGGTGGTGAAGCGAGATCCAGAGCTGGAGCGGTTAAAATTTGTACCGACTCAGGCTATGCTTCGACCGTATGACCCAAGAACAGATATATAACGCGATCAACTAATTACTTTTTTCAATCTGCTACAGAATTAATTAAAATGTACAGAGGAAATGGAAGCTCTTCGTCTTTTCTATGGTATGGGCGAAACGGATCACCCACTCACCACTTATCTATATTTAATTTGAATACAAAGATAAATAATTTCATTAAATGGATACCATACTCGGTATGAAAGAAATATTTTTTAGATTATATGGTACATTCGCAGTAATACGATATTGTTATGAAGCCACATTTTTTCGTTGGAATGATAATAAAACCTTTTTGTATATTCTTATCCACTGACTGTTATTGAAAAATGTATCACAGTTCAAAAGAAAAGCCTCGATGTTTAAAATAAATTTAATCGTCTAAAATGCGACCAAATATATGAATTACGGATTTGCATTGACGGACGAGAAAGTTTATATACTTGAACCTGCAAAATTGAAAGTGCATTTTACAACAAGACATGAAAATCTTACTTTAATATGGAGAGACTAGTAGAAATATCTTTCGGGTGATGTCGTGTAGTTAATATTTTACTTGACGTTTCGCTGCCCATCCTGTCAGCTTCTTCAGAAGATTTCTAAAGACTGCTGTTGTTGTCTGTTGCTCCTCGTTAATAAATAAGAAGGAAATAGGATATATTTCCTATTATTATTCCTATTATATTATCCTATTTAGAAATAGGATATATAACGAGGAGCAAAAGACAACAACAGCAGTCTTTAGAAATCTTCTAAAGAAGCTGACAGGATGGTCAGCGAAACGTCAAGTAAAATATTAACTACACGACATCACCCGAAAGACGTTTCTACTATGGATTACGGTCGTGAAAGCCTACACTCAACCATGGAGAGACTATTTTGAGAGACCTTTAAACACCAAAATCAAACTCAAATGGCGTGAAACAAAAAGTACATAATTTGGCCGAATCGTTAATTTCACTAGCATATTGCGTAATCATCAATATAATGTTTGGGGAAGATGCAAAAAAGAATCAATGAACTTAGCCAAATAAGGAAAATTCACTTTTCGAAGGTTAATTCCCACACCATCATTGCCTAGCCATCAGCGCCAATATGAATATCCGAAACAATGGTTATAACTTCATTTTCCGTGATAGTTTTGAAATGGAAACGCTCAGAAACATTCATTAGTTTATTATTTTTGTAATAATCAATTAATTTATTATCTGTGGACAATTTAGGAATGAAATTGATGAAGTAATCATTAAGTTGTTCTGTGCTTTTGAATATTATTAAAATTCCGCCAGTATTGTGAAATTTGGAATTCCGATATATTTTTTGTTCCCTACGTATTGCCGTGGTAGCATAGTTACGAATCCTTTGGTAATAATTCCAATTCTGAGGTCCTCTTAAATCGTCCAAAGGCATCATTACGGATTCCCATAATGGTCCCGACTGCTGGTGTTAACCAAAGCGAATAAGGACGGGATATCTTAATCATTTTTTCAGGAACATGCAAGTTTGTATTGAAAAAAATTTAGGAAAATCACGAGTTATTTTAAAAACTGCAATTTTTAAAGGTAACACAATAACCTGTAATATTGTTTAGATCTTCAGTACACAGTGTGAGTTCTTCTGAGACTAGTATTAGATCGATTAAAGTCGCGAAAGTAGCTGCAATTTTGCTTGGCGCAGAAACAATTTGCTCTAAGCCGTAAGTATTGATAAAGGAAGATGGTCGCAGGCCCGCGCCCCCACAGTATGTTAATATTAATACCGCCTAACATAATTAATTCATCGCTTTGAGGCAAAACACTTCATCTAAACAGTCAAAAAAGGAATTAAAATCCTATAAACTGAAAAAAAATGTTTTACCTTTAATCTTAACTTTAATCCATGTTTGTTCATTGTTTTTATCAATGAGTATAGAGGTAAAAAGTTATTTTTGGGATAAATACCACCACGTCCCACGCTATCAGTTCTTATAAAGTTATAGCCATGAATATGAATGGTACCAGTAGCCACAAGCAGGTCTCAGTTACAGCAATTTTTAGATAAAACAAAACCCCTAAAATTATGAAAATGGTTAGTTAATGATCTGATATTTACATCTGTAACTGTAAAAGTAAACTCATCCTTCATTTTAGCATGCTCGATCAATTGCAAGTATGCATCACTACAATCAAATTAATTTAAATGTTTCTATTACTTAATGTGATATGTAATAAGCCAATTTGAATGAAGTATAAGTAGGTTTGAAGCCACTATTAAAGGTGTGATAATATGCAATTGCAATAATAAAATAAAACCAGTGAAATACACAAATATCACTAGGCTGTATTACCAAAGTAGCTTTAATTTTGTTTAAATCAAATTAAAATAAATATAATTGTAGTTCAATAAATAACTAATCGCTTCCTCTAATATGTTCACGATATTATGAGTCCAACAATCAATTATTTACCTTACTTTCCATAGATATAAAAACGCTATAATATGAGATCCAAGGCTCTTGAAATGTAATAGCACAGAAAGAATTTAATATATTTTACTTACATGAATTCTGAAGGTTAGATGCTTTTCTCTTTAAAACCAGATTATTTGCTAACCGAGGTAAGCTTTCCTTATTTAAAAATGTTTGCCCAGTACTTAATAAGTTCCTCGCCAAGAATTAAGAATTCTAGAGGAAGCTGCTATGCTTCACGATTTTTCGACCTGTACCCAATCAAATTTGTTTAGGGTATCGATCGAAGAATCAGTAACTTACCCCTGATAATCTTATTATACGTATTACTCATATGAATCCCCACATGTGTATAAATTTTCACTGAAATGTTCTTAGTTTCAAGATGTCAAATCTTACTGTCAACCGGGACGAAGTCGATCAGAAAATAAAAATTTCTTCAGATGACTGAGAGGATGAGATTTTTTTTTTTTTTTTTTACTAAAAGATGCTCGACTTCATCCCGATCGGAGTGAAATCGGTCACTCATATTAAAACATATAATTCTCACTTTAGAACGATTTAGGGCGAAGTCAATTAATCAGAAATAAAAAAATATATCTATTTAATAATTTAAAGGTTACTGTTTACACCATCGGAATGACGGTTGTTCATCAGTTGGCTATATTGTTGTAAATAAAAAACAACTAATTGTTTATGCATCATTGCCATACGCAATTAAAATGGAAAAATCTAGTTGGCCGTAGTGTAAGCCGGCTGAAGAGATTTTGCAACTTGTACAACACTCATTAATGCACTAATCGATGAGAAATACAAGCAATGTAAAGCCATTGGATATTTTTATGATATCACTATGTTTTTTATCGCTTAATTTTTAATCCAGATTATCTTCTTGGAATATTCAAAAGGATCCCGCCTAATCTTTCCCGAAATTAGGCATTCACTTTATCATTTACCAGAGGTATAGAAGGGGCGAGAATGGGTGGATAGATAGAAGCTTCAATATTATTAATCAAAACAAGAGCCGCGCCGCGTAATTAATCTAAGCAGATGGTATTTTAGAAAATTGTTTAGCTAAATATATTACAAGACCAACATTTTGCACCCGAACCGAGTATTTACTGAACGATTCACTCAACAAGATTAGAGCAAATGAAGTCACTGCCTAAATCGATAATGAAACAGGAAAAGCATGGCAAGAAGAAGAAGACGCCTGTTTACCTTTGCTTGAGATGTCACTGTGAGTGATATTATATGCGGAATCAAATTTTATATCGAAAATCGCGAAAACGTTTATTTCGCATTTCCTGAAAGGAAACGTATTTTTCACGCAAAGTTTAATTTATTGAAATATCGTAATGCCGAAGTCATATCAACGAGACGTTTACCCCGTCTCTGTTTATGGGAAAGAGACAGTTGTAGGCGTTTTTGTGTTCGAAGTTACATATTTTTCAATTTGCATATTGAGGCAAAATGAAAATAAAAATACTTGACTCGGTAATAGTCGGCTACTATTTATTAAATATAAATTATTTCACCTTCTACATTTATGTGAATATAACATTCTAGAAGGTTACATTATTAAAAACATTACAGGAAACATTATTAAATAAATTTGCAAATTGCGTTGCGAATAGTTTGAACTTATTTAAAGCCCGTACACCCGAGCGTAGATGCCAAATTTTTGGCTGTTAGCCTATGGAGTTATGTTTTATAACTTTCGAACGATTTGAACATAAAACACATCAATTATTTTTTATGCATTTTTTAATCCAGCGTTTCGAAAATATGAATGCGCGATCAAGCTCATTTTTTAAACGGGCGCCTATTTTTTTACATCCCTATTAAACAGATTCAATTCCTATGATACAGAAGAGATATTTAGAAAAAAAAAATGTATCTTACATTTTAAAGTAAATTAACGTTATTGTTTTCCTCTTTTTGAGAGGTGAAATATGACTCAAGTTTATCATAATTATTATAAAAATACATATATTTATTATTATATTATTCCGATGTGCACGAAAGAACTTATTTCACAGCATTGTGGTTACTTTAAAAAGCCACAAGGTAATTTTGGGAATATCCTCAGACCTACTAAGAATTTTTCAGTAAGAACTTTCTTACTGAAAAATTCTTGGTAACTTTACCATTTAAAAATAATTAAAATCTTTGCCAAATTTTAACTTATAGTCTATCTATAGTTTATAATAAACGATATCCCCACAACAGCCCCCGAACCTGAGAAACATTGTACATGCAATAATGTGATGTTACTTGCCATCCACGTTAATGTAATTGAAATCGGGTACCTACGTATATACGTTCAAATGGTTTTACGTTGTTAATATTTTCGATCAACAAAATTCTCCTTTTTACAACAAAGAGATTAACTAGTAGAAAATATCGATCATAATCCAAAGATTATGGCAACAAATGCAGATCAAAAACATGTTCGCCAACGAATGCTCCCAATGTTCTCGCTAAAGTAAAATAAGCATAGCAGTCAAATTTAAAAAACTCTGCGACGTTATTTATGCATCCGATGTCACCCCGTGCCGCAGTCGTGAAATAATAAGGGGACGAAAATTGGAGAACCTGGGCTTTAAATTCGCTGAATTAAAAATAAAAAAGCATGCCCTATGGCCTGTGTCTCGTGCATTTCGACAAATTTATTAGGATTAACGTCTTTGTGCATCTCATTTTTCATCCGTTGATGTTACGTATGGATCTGTGGATGGTGGTCGCCAGGCGTGTTGCAAGGGGATTGTTGCTACGAAAACCTTTAAAAACCATCAATCAAGCGTTATATAGAACTCTTCCCGAAATGAACAGTAATAAATTTTATTGAATATCCCAAATATTCATCGCAAAATTAGGCCTCGGAATTGGTCCCTTGAGTTAATTAAATTGTTTTTGGGGAATCTTTATTACAACGTCGTATTAAATTATGTTATATTTGTAGCCTTAATCCTATAATATCTACCATAACCTTATTTCCTAATTACCCTATTTATTAATCCACATAAATCTATTTAATAGCCTTGAAATACATGAGTTTAAATATCAACGATTAACCGAAACAGTTTTAAGACTTTTTAAAGCCAACTAAACCTTTGTTTGATCTAAAAATACTTCTATATAATTTTACCCGAAAATTAGGGATTTTAGGGAATTTTCCAAGAATGACGTTCAAAATCGAATGTGGATTTTCAATGACTTCAATTTGGGACTTTTTAACAGTTTCTCTAACAACAACAGAAGCTCTAATGCTATGTTTCTAGACAAAATTGAACCTATAGAATCGATTTCTGTAACTAATATTCGTCGATTCTTCTTAGTTTTCGTATTAAAACAAATGTTGGCCAAAATATTCCAAATTTTCAAAAATGTTAGTTCTTGAACTGTAAGAGATAGAAGATTTTACACATTTTGGATCAAACTACCTTGTTGAAAATCCTTAAAATAACCTCCATTCAATGTGGTTAATCCTTTTCTTTGAGGAAATACAAGCGAATGAAGAAAATAAAAAAAATGTCACTTTTCCAAACAACTTTTAAATTTTATATTTTGAACGTTTCATTCCATTGAGTTTAAGATTTTACCACTTGAAGATTGGATATTTTCTTTTCTCTGATGCAAGCGTTTTTTTTTTTAATTTAACAATGGTTGTTTGGTCCTTATTAAGAGTCTTTAAATATCCGTTGACTATCTCTGCAAATTAATTACATTTCTTGAATTTCTAAAAAAAAAATACTCAGTTATGAAAGTGAAATTTAGAGATCTTAACTTTAGAATTCCCTGAAGAGTTGTTTAAGGGAAACAGGAGATTAAATTGTGAATTTCTTGATGCGAAGAATCGATTTCCGCGGCTGCTAAATCGTTTTCCCTTTTATTGCCGTTTGAGTTAAGGACTAAGAAATGCGAAAAAAGTTGCTGAAAAATTCCCAAATTTTCATGGGTTTTACTTATCGAATCGTACGAGATACAAGATTTTCTATTCTTAATTAATTCAGCTCATTAAAGGTCAACAAAGTAACAAAGATTGAAGGTGCTAAAGTTTTTCGTTGCGGATCAATATAGAAGTGATGAAAATGTTATATGGTTTTTAATACCTTTTTCGTTAGATTTTGAGCTGCAAATTTAATCTGTTGTGTGATTTTTCTAACAGTTTGCGTTCTTTTAAAACACAAAACATAAAGAACTCTTTATTTTGTTAAAATACCCTCCTCCAACTCAGACATTTTCTTGGCGAGCTTTTAGGGCTTTATTTATTTACGCCTTAGTACGGTGTTAGACAATTTTATACGTTGAAAATGTAAACAGGATTTTCTTCTCAAATAAACAGGCTTTGTGTTGGCCCATTTGTCACATACACATTCGCACATTGGTCTGGCTGACCTATGGTACGTCAAAGTCAACCTATTACCTACAGGTAACTGAACAAATGAGATGGACACTACCTCATTTATCAATGTCAACCGAACGAGGCGGGTAGTAAACTTACTGTGGAATATCATTACGTCCTTAAATTCCCGATGCAAATGTATGTACATCAACATGAGGAGGAGGAATACATTAAACCTAATCGAAGAATGCCGTCGTTACATACGCATTCCTCCACGGCCTCCTTAGAACCGTCCCTTTAAAGGCTTTTAATTGGAAAATCTTACGCGTGCTCGATACTTTCGAATCGTAGTGTAGGTGCACGGACTTATTCCTTTTTTATGAGAAGTTATAAAGATTTGGCGCCTACTATTCGATTTAGTCAATGTTTGAGGTATCGATTTACCGAGAGAGTTGAGGAAAAAAAAGGTCCAGTTGTATAAAGGCGATTTTACGGACATCCTCGTCTGGGATTCCCTTCATTTTGTTTGACTAAAACGTAACATGCGGATTACGGCGGGCTATATTGCAAAATCACTTCTTAAGAAGGTTCAAGCTTTTTGATCAAAAAAGCGGTGAGGTATATGTATACGTTTAAGAAGACGAGTGACTTTACTAACAACCCTTGTAGATATATGTTGACCTTAAACATCTCCCTTATCCTCCCATTATTGATTTTTTATTAGAAATAAGCTGTTTCTATCTATGTTTTGTTTTTTCTCCTTTGCCCTATTACGGCTAGGGAGATGGGTCTGGGTCTTTCTTTAAAAGAAACAAATTTAATAACTTGTCTAAACCTATATAGAATATGGCTAGTGTAAGAAATATGAGGAAACTAGATTATATGCTCCAGACTGAATCTGCTTTTCGCGGAGCTTTGTTTTCTCAGATAAATACCTTACATATCTCGTCAACCGCGCTTTTTTTTTCTACATTTTGTTAAAGCCCATGTGCACGGTGGGGTATTAACCTATATGTGTAGGCTGGTACAGCGTCTATCAATTTTTTTTCTGTCCTATTTTCTGCAATTTCGTCTACCATCGATCAATGTTTATACAACGTTGCTATTGCTAGGATTATCGCTCGTATTTTCGAAGCACGTTTATGTTATTTTAAATTGTATTTTTGTAACTCCTCGTTAATTCCAAATCCTTTCAAAACTGTACGATTTTCACATCTCCTTTTCGAGTATGTGAAATGTGTGTAATTATATAGAATGGTTGATTTTTCAATTGAACACAGTGCTTTAGCTTAGCGTGAACTGAAATATTTTCATCTTTAAAGTTTTCGTAATCTTAGGAAACGATCTTAGAATCCAAGAATATACGATTTTTGTTGTTTTCGCCTTGGCATCAAGCGTATATCAGTACAGAAGTGGATCAAATTTAGCACCAAATTCGTAACATAACACTTTTATTATCGAATGCGCTCAATAAATCTGGAAGTATTGTCTTAATAGCCAAGGCGTTTGAAGACCATAACGAAGATCCAGCAATGAAGGTATTCCATTAGTACAAACTCCTACTAACTTTGTTCAGTTCGGGTAATTTTCTTCAATAAAGGGTAAAGATTTTCAGAAAAATCATTTTTTATGTAGCCAGCAAAAGTAGTGAACAAGAAGCCGCATCAGTTGACTCATCTAATTGCACCTGCAGCACCTACAAACATGGGAATATGACTTTAACTGTGTTATTAGAAAGGGATATTTGATTCACCTTAGTCACATACTGCTCACCAACAACTATGCAAGGTTTTACAAGATCTTCTCCTGTTGTGTGCTGCTTTTCATTCACAGCAATGTAGTAATTCAGTACGAACTCTCGAGACATGCTCTGTTTGCCTTCCGGTAGACTAAAAACGCCAAAAACAATATTCTGAAGTCATGGCGTTTATATGTTTGCCCTTAAGCTGTTTAATGAATCCTGCAATAAAAGTAATTATAACTAGGGCCTAAATAACTATACATGCAACTGCATGCATGCTTTCGATGAGTAATACATCGCCCCATTAACCACGCCAAATTGTTATTTTACATCCGCGGGAGTAATTAGCCATGGTTATGAACCACTGCTGCAGATCATAATCCCATGCGTTATATCGATATTAGTACAGTTCTAAGGTTTCCGTTTTTTTTTTTTCGGAACTTTAAAATAAATAGAATAAGTATTACTGAGCTTAAAACAATGCGCAGTACATGCTATGCCGTTACTGTTTATAACTACAGTAATGAACGAAGTTGTTAAGGAATCAACCGTTCTTGTTTTTATTTGCACCATTTATAACAGTATGTGGTTAGTTAAAATTGCTGTTATTTCTTTAATTGAAAAGAGCGATATATAACATTGATTTTGTAAATTCTCGCATATGTATTTGTTGTTTTTTTTTTTGTAGTTACATCGAGCATACATTTATGTAATGCTACTTATTAATTAAAGGGTTTTATTATGTGAAAAATATAGAAGTGTGGAAAATATGGATTCAAAAATGTCACAGAAATGATAAGTTTGCACATTTGTTTTGAACACTTCACACAAAGCAAATTTTAGAATAAAGTCTTAATCATGTAACTGTTATTCAACTGTTATGTAACTGTTCTGGAATCCTAGTCACTCAGAGGGACGCCATGGCAAACAGAGATAAAATTGATATCAGATTTTCCTCTAAAAAAGCATAGTAAACGCCTATAAATTATGTTTGGTACATTGAGAGAAAGAAATTGGTTCATCCAACAACCCACGAAGTTCATTTAATTTAAAATACGTTCATTCAACACTTTAATGGGTATGTCCAACTTACCTTGTTATTTAACAGAGCACATTAGTTTGGGTTCAATTATTTTTGTTAAATCAAATCAATATTTGTGTTCGTTGCGCTCCAAAACATATGTCTAGAACAACCACAAAATTCGAGACGCAAACAAAGTTCCATAAAAATATCCCTCTTTATTTACGCCAACACACATTCAGATTTGCACAATCGGTGTTTGTATTTATTTTACTTCCCATTTTCAAGAATACTTATTTCCTTATGGCTTGTGTTTATTATTGATCCTACGCATGCTTTTGTTTTGCTTTGTATCAACTTCTTAATGTAGGTTGGAAGTTGATCATTGATGATTAAAAAACTTTAACCAAATGTATGTTGTTTTAAACCGTATGAAGGGTTGAGTATATTTAACAAACAAAGTTGCTTGAGTCAACCCATTTTTTTTTCTCAGTATTATTTGAAAATAAATATTAATATCCTGGAATCATATAATTATATACAACTTGCTTGAAATTTAGAATCTTCATTTTCTGAAGCGTAAATAAATTCTGGAGATTGCAATGTTTGACGTGATATATGATACAATTTATGTTAACAATAAAGATTTTTATCATTTTATTATTATTATTATAGACGCCGCGATTTTAATAGTTCTACGAAAAAAAAAATGCCCTCGTGTGTGTTAGAATAATTGGAGGATTTTAATGGACTTTAGTACGACTCTATGACCTTCTTCCTTCATTTCGGTAGATGTGAGCGATGCCCAACTGAAACATTGGTGTCGTGTGCGCCTGATGATTTTACTTTCAGATTTTCCTATTTTAAATAAATGGTATTTTAGGGCTGTTGAAAATTATGCCAGTACTTTAAGGTGCCCTTTACTGAATGACCGCGCTAGTTTTGATGTCTTTAGCGAACCTACTTTCCCAATAGGAAGTCTTTTGATTACTTGATTTATGTTGTGGCCCTTTACAAGACCACAGAAGGGATTAGTACTAATGACAAATAACGCTAGTTTATCTGCCTTTTCACTTCCTTTGATCTCCTGATCACTTGGGACTTGGCTTAGTTTGTATGCACATTTGAGTATCATGCCAGATTCATATGTACAGGCCTATTAATAGCCTACTACATAACTACATTTATTAATATTCCTTTTAGAAAGTTTAACAAAGTCTTTAATAACATAACGAGCTTCCATTGGTCAAAACTGGATAAGATAATCGTCAGTTAAACAGCCATGAGGAAAAGACGAATGAAAAATGAACCACGGTGCATATAGCAAATGGCCTGTTACTAGAGCTATATTAACTTATTTTTGACTCATCCCGTATAATATAATAGATTTTTGGAACCTCTCGTAGTACATATTCTACGTAATAGTAAGAGGAACACCTATGTTTATCCAACGCTTGTACACTTTCAGGTAGGTATACACGTATAAGCCAAATGTAATAACGGTGGAATAACCATTATCTTGAAACGGCTTGTATAATTAGATAGAGTTCCCTATTATAATACAAGAACTAATTATTATAGTTCCGTATTGCCATGCCTAACATCTCACATACATGGGTATTGAGAATGAAACGGGGGGAACCGAAGGAAAACGCAGGGACCCGTATGTAATAATGTTCCCTCACCCCCTTTGAGAGCTATTGTCAGCATCTTGTGGAACTCATGTTTAAGATTTTAAGACGTGCACAAATATAATATTTGGAAACTTTCGCCCAATTTATGGCCGTGAATAAGAGAAAATATCGTTGGGTAACTTTTGCCAGTGTTTACCATAAAATCATCTATCATAGCTGAGAAAAGAGGAAAAATTGATTTGATGACATTTCCGTTACAACTTTGAAAAGTTCCATTTATATGTTTGCAGGGAATGTTCGGCGTTTTCCAAAATTAATCGTGTGTTTTAAGGCAAGGGAGCAAGAGAGAATTTTTATTTTTTCAAAGTATCAACGGAATAAATCAATTCTTGTACCTCGTATAAAAGTTAAGTACGTGAAAAATGCATAATTTACTATTTTTGGAAGTCGTCCAAAGGCGCTTCCATCTAATAACACGCATACGTATACGTATAACAATGTTAGGAGACGAGAAGACAAAATAAATTTTTATGTAACGGCGATTTATTTAGTTAATTATCCAGCTTAGTTCATTATATACCTGTCAGTTACACTAGCTCCCTCCAACCCATATTGTTCTTCCTGTAAGTGCTTCACAGCTCGAATACTCTATCTGAAATTCTAAAATCGTAATTTACAATTCTATCTTTAACTCCTTGTACATTTCTTAAGCTTAAAAATAAACACTTATAAGTACGATGACTCCTTTTAATGGACTTTTTTCTACCTCCCAACAGAATGTTTACGATTTATTTAATGGAAAGATAACGGCACAGGGTTAAATCGAAAACAAAATGCAATATATTCACCGCTCTATTTTTGAGTGTGTACATTCACAAAATATACACTGCGCGGCAAAATTATGGAATAGATGACAATTCCCGATTCTTGTTATATTTTGAATGATCGTTTAATTGTTTAAATGATACCATAAAAATTTTAATATTTCACATAACAAATTTTTCGAATAAAAGTCATTTGAAGAGTGGAAATCAGAAATTTTATTAATAATAAAAAGTAAAGAAGAATGCTGTTATTCAGGAAATGAAATGATTATTTCTTTTAAATTAAATGTTCGAAATGTTATCCACCTTTTCATAAGTTTTACTAAAACAAAAAACCTCGGAAAAAAAATAAGATCGAGTAGATTTAATCAATCAATTTTCACCAAATACTCGTTATTCTTAATAAAAACGTGTTTGAAAGTTGACTAACCGGAAATACAGGTCATATAGGTGAATGCAATAAAGATACTATTAAAGAATTTAAAAGCGCAATACATTTGTGAAAAATTTAATTTTAATACAACGCAATTATTATATTTTACTCAGATCGTTAGTTTATTACATGCGCATCGAGTAAAAGCTTATAAAGGTTTAACGGGAAATGAAATTGTGGACAAGGCTTGTAATAATGGATCATGTGGCAGCTACTTTCATAAAATAAATAAAACTCCTAATTATGAATTGCGCAGATTTCAGAGAAGATTGGATATTTCTAAAAAATGTATCCAAAGAAATTGGCAACCCTTTCAATTAGGTAAAGGCAAGGTGCAAGTGATTGTATGAATGTGCTGTACGAATAGGTTCCTTTTTTTTGTTTTAATCCCTTATATGTTGCGTGGCTTATTTTTAAAGTCCCGATGAACCCCTGGATCTTTCCTGATGTGTGAAGGTTAAAAAAAATGCTGGTAATGGACGACTAATGCAGAATGATTGATTGTTGTGACAATAAATTGTGATTACTATTATGGTATTAATATAATATCTACATTAATTTCCAATTTAAACTAAAATAATGATAATACTAATAGGGTGATAGGGTTAACGTTAGGAATACTGTACGCACCACAAGGGGTTACCAGTAGCGGCTCAAAATGTCTTTGTTAGGGTGTCAGAAGGTGATATATGCTCAATTATGTCAGCAAGTGAGATAAAGCAATCACTTTGTGAAGAATCCAAAGTATAAGAACAAGAAATATAAGTCCTGGTAAGAAGAGACCATCTCAAAGCTTACCGGGATATCAAATAAGGACGATGAGAAACGTGATTTATAATTTTCATAGAAAAGACGATCGACGTCTTACAATATCGGCTCTACGCCAGAAGATACAAGACGAATTAGAATGGAACTGGAACATTAAGAATTGGTTTCCTTGCAAAAGATAAACGTTATGCGAAACCAATTGCAACGCCTTCCACCACTCCTGCTACGCTAACTTGCTCCTACCGCTCGTCATCTCCCATGGCACGTACAGTACCGCACTGTACTATCAAAGTACAGTAGTACCAAATAAATATCTCTGGAGTCTCAAGAGATAACGAAATTAAATTTGGTAGGTGGAGTACAGAATATTGTATATTTAGTTTGCATATTTGTATCGTAATTGAACTTCTGAATGATCCGGGTTAATTCCGATTAGAGCAAGCATAAAAATATGGAGTTCGACATCTTCCAATCGGAGTAAGGCCTCAAGCAAAATTCATTTTATACATGATAATAAAATAAAAGCAAGTTTACGACGAGAAGCTAAAATAAAGTTCATGTATTAAGTGCTCAAATTGAACACGGTTTATTTGTCGACAATAGGCTAGTCGTTTTGTAAATAGAGAACCCTATAGTTGAGTGTAGGCTTTCACGACCGTAATCCATAGTAGAAATGTCTTTCGGGTGATGTCGTGTAGTTAATATTTTACTTGACGTTTCGCTAACCATCCTGTCAGCTTCTTCAGAAGATTTCTAAAGACTGCTGTTGTTGTCTTTTGCTCCTCGTTATATATCCTATTTTTGTTCCTGGATCAGCAAAGCGGAACAGAAATAGGATATATAACGAGGAGCAAAAAACAACAACAGCAGTCTTTAGAAATCTTCTGAAGAAGCTGACAGGATGGTCAGCGAAACGTCAAGTAAAATATTAACTACACGACATCACCCGAAAGACATTTCTACTATAGAGAACCCTATGTTTTTGTACTCGTAATAAAATGTTCACTATCGGTTAAACCAAAAGTTCAATAGTGACAAAAATATTCAAATCCAATATCAAAAATTCACTTTCGATATCTCTAGAAACTTGAGAGATATTTAGCAGATTAGCAACTCATTATAAACTGTATCGAACGAAGAGAATTGAATGTTGAAATAAGGGCGGTGTTTAACAACCGTATCACAGTAGTGGTAATTGCACGCTATTAGACTGGTGTTCGCTGTTCCTACATGTTTAATCTTCTAACATGTTGCAACGGTCACTCAGATCGACTCTAGATATTGCTTTGCGTCCCTAATCATTTAAATTCAATTTTATAAAGATGAAAGTTAACAAAATCGAGGAACATCCTCCTAAGCGGGAGCGTGATCGCATTTAATAAATTGTTAATTGCCGCTTCTAAATGTTATGCCGACGGGCGCGGTACACCTGTATAGTTACCTGCAATTGAGTTTCATTTTCTATTTATGTGCCATAAATGTGCTCTATAGGGAAAGCTTTATTAGCATCCGCTTATTTAGTCGTGTATAGGAGCTATAAACACACTTTACGGATATAAACCCCTGTAAAACTATTTTATAATTACTTTTTAAGGAATAAGATGTGGAAATTTTTCACAGAAATACAAGGCTGTCAAAAAGTAAAGGATATTTTTCGACTTATTATACGACGTCAGCAAATTAAGCTAACAAGAGAAATCAATAGAAACTGAATTTCTTGAATAATAGGATTTTCTACGTCCAACACCGTTCAGTATCACCTCCATTTTGGCGGTAACTTTTCCTCCACGTTATACACTGCTTTATACAAAATTTCGGATTGAATTGCAGCAATGTACTACAATTCTTGTAGCGTTTTTGGTCGTATTCTAAACACTAAATTTAAATAATTCTAAAGCCAAAAATTAGCTGAGTTCAAATCAGGCGATCGTAACAGCCACGATTTTTCAAAATGTTATAATACGAGTGCTCCATCAATTGCGTTCGTTGCTTTGTAACTGCGGAAATGCATAGTTTTTTTAACATTTGCAGGTGTAGCAGTTACAGTTACGATCTTGTCATTTTATATTTCCTCGAGAAAATACGAAATTAGTTATGAAACCGCACCAAAAGTGAATTGCTTGTTGTTAAGACTTTCTTGAATGATTCCATATGGATTTCCTCTTTACCTAATTCGACAGTTTCGAATATCGACTCCACCATTAGGAGAAAAATGGGCCTCATCTATTAATCAAATACGGAATATCCATTTGAATTCATTATTTTATTATGACAACCCCAGCCACTCTGTATATATATATATATATTTAGGAAACTTGCGGCTATAATAATAACAATAAGAGTCGATTGAACCTATCAATTTACCTTCGATATCGTATATGATGAAGATACAATAAATTTGAAATAACGAAACGGCTTTTCGGAGAATCCGTCGGTAATAACAATACAACTTCCAAGCAAAAATCGTGTAATTGCATGGATTTGAACTTAAATAAACACTAATCCTCTTACGCCTATAATAGCTCTGATCCAACCGACTTCTGTTTTCGTTTTAAGAATGGAACAATCGAAACGAAATTACATAACGATTTGCAAAGAAATAGTAAATAAAACTAAACACAGTGGGTAAAACCGAGTATAGTTAGTGGCGCAGTAGATTTCAGCAAATTACTACCTTCAAATTAATGCTGGTACAGCAACCTGAAATTAGGTTATGTGTAGTGGAAGGAGAGGGGTGCATTAAGACTGTAAATCATAGATGAAGCAATAAAAAATTACGCTGCATTGCGGGGCATAGCAATTTGACGGAATTGTCTTTTGAAGAATGTTTTTTTCGAGTCGTTTATTTCTGCGCTGTTTAATTTTATTTCTAATTTAAAAAACTATTTATTTATTTTTCTATTTATATAGGAAATCAGAAAATTACTTCTTAATAAAAAAAAATTAATTAAATGTTTATGTATATACATGTAGACATGTGTGTATGTGCATATATATATATATGTAGTCTATATATACGGTACTATATATATAAATCTGAACGTGTTCTGTAGTAGAGAGTAAGGGGTAAGAAATCAATAGTGGCCTAGCCCGTATTGGCTGGGTACGCGCAAATGACTACCACATGCGCTTTACTCTTATATTATCGTAGCCGATTTCATTTTTAGAATATGCTATAACCGATATTCCATAGGATGCAGTGGCTGTATGAGATTCACCAATACAGGTCCGAAATATCGATACTAGATTAATAAATACACACTGCTTCGGCAATTTTACTGCACGCATCCGAACATTTTTGCTGTTCTTTCATTCTGTGATCCACCTTTGGCGCCGCTTCCTGTTTGCATCAAAATTTTAAACACTTTCGAAGCTTATCATGCGCAGAAACAATAGCCAATAAAATGATGTTCAAGGGTTGCTTTCCTCGCGTGTAAACATGTGTTATGTCATCAGTATTATTATTTAAATGCGTGTCTAAATCTGGGTTCTAGATGGATCTTTTAAAATGTTCATTTCCTCCTGAACAACGGTGTATATGTAATACGCATATATGATATATTTTCTCTCTTATTCGCGTTTTTTATGGCAAGTTATAAAAGTACACATGTTCTCTCCTCTAGCCCTTACTTACTTTGAAATCTTATCTTATTTTGTAACACTTTCACAACAAAAATGTTAAAAGTAGACCATGAAATGCGAGAATTGTGACATCTAAGGATACTATCCAACACTACCGTAGCGTAGGGGTCCATCATAAAGCTGCAATGCACCTTCTTCGCTGACGTAAAGGTTTCACACGAGTATACGGGGTGTTCATAGATTGCTATTAAAACTTCCTAAAAAAAATTAAAAACGAAACTTATTTTCGACGCTTAGTTTTAGTAAAAAAAATATCGAGTAGCTGATTTTTCCACCCCAATAGAATTTTGAAAACGTGTCTTGCTATGAGACGCTATATCCAGCCTAGCAATTCTGCTTTAGATGCCTCCTAGGTGGAGAGTTAGTGCAAGATTTCTGCAGTTAACACCCCTCTTCCCTGTTTTAGTGGCCAAGCTTTGGAGACATTGAGTTAGCGACGAAATTCCCAGGTCCATACGAATCACAGGACCCCCATAAATAATCTTAACATTCTGTTTTGCAGCAATTCTAACAAGTGACTCTTAGTGGCAGCTGACCGTACCGAGGCCCCGTACGATAATATAGCCCTCAAACAGCAGCAGCTTAAGATGAGGTTTCGCCGCGATAAATTTACTTTGAGCTTTGGTGACGTGGAACGTTGAGGTCAAACGCTTAACCAACCTTAATCCCAAATACCTAATTCTTTCTCCCAAGGCAATCGGCAGTCATTATTAATTATATTATCCTCTGAGAGACTCCGCCTGTTAGTAACAGCGACGGACTTACTATCGTTAATCTACAATAAAAAAAATTCCTGGCTCAGCAAAGTATCCTGAGGCATTCCAGAGCGAACCGGTCTACAAGTAGAGATCTGCGGCCCAACTCGCACCGAAAACGACCATTCTTCCAAATA
>LR736882.1:940297-958285 GCA_902654985.2 Oryctes borbonicus
GGCTCTTAAATCGGCAATTCTTTTTTTGGGGATTGCTTCATTTCATATTTTTGATGATTTTTCTTAACCCATGGTTTGAAAGAAAATTTACTTATAGTTTGAAAGAAACATATTTATTAAAAAATTCTTACCTGTAAAAATACCGGCTGGAATAAATAATTAAATTAAAGAAAAGAACTCCTTTGTATAAGCTTCATGGAAAATTTAGGAGTTAACTGGTCTTAATTTGGCTCTTAAATCAGCAATTGTTTTTTTGGGGATTGCTTCATTCCATACTCTGCATTTTCGATTATGTCTTTTCCACCATTTGTCAATATTGGTCAAAAAAATTATCCTGTAAAATTTCATGATACTGCAAACCACTGGTTGATGTACAAACACGTATCATTTGCAGTTTTTACGCAGTCTTTATGGAAAGTTTGTCTTTTATTTCCAATCTCCTACACAAACGTAACTGAAAATAACCTTTCTCCAATCGTAAGAAGAACCAACCAGTTTCATTTGGGAACAACAGTTAATAGAACTTCTTTATGCGTTTAACAATATTTTCTCCAGAATACATTAGTGAGACACGAAGTGGAGCATATCCAATGGTATTTTAAAAATTAATTAAAAACATTGTTATTTGCTTTAGACAGTAGATTGCCAAAAGAAGGAGAGAAGTGAGTGTACAATTCTGTTTTCCATTACCACAACTTAAGAAGATTTTTCAACCGCCCCAGCATATAATTGTTTAGGAAAATTGTATATTTTTGGAATTTTAATTAAAAACAAAATTAAGTCAAATTTGAAAATACGTTCCTCTCGATTTTGTAACAAGTTCCGAAATTTGTTAAAGTATCTTAAAAATATGCTGAATTCTTGAGAAAATCTATTAGAATGATAATTAATTTATTCTTTGTGTGTATATTCACCAGATTAAATTTAATTAGTCATCTAATAGAAAAAAAAATCGCGGAGATGACCTTTAAAGCGCTTTTTCCCCCGATAAGTTATTAAAATAGGTGAGCAAGTTTGCGTTATTCATGAAAAAAGCATCGGACATTATCCTCGGATTCTATAAGCAAAGGTTCAAGGTCGCATCTATGTTTAATTTCTCCGCGTGGGATACTAATACGTCATATCCTACTAAAATGTCATCAGCAAGAGTTTTTTACCTTTAAACCAATTTGAAAGGAGTGGGAGTATTCTTCCAAAAAGTTGAGAGTTTGGTCGCTTCGGCTTAATAGTTTATCGTATCCATCATTATCGGCGGGATGCATATTTTCTGAAATATGTTGGATAGAGGAAGAGCAGAAAAAAATCAATGTCTTATAACGATTAGTAGTACAGATACGCCATATTGGATCTCATAGATGATCGTTGTTGACATAGATTGATGAATGAGGCTCTCAAAGTAAACGTGCACGTTGGTATTTACATATGTATGTATACCGGTGGATTCTGGCGCAGAAAAATACGTTTATACGCATTGATTTTGCGAAACGAAGGAATATAAAGGGGGGAACGAAGAAACTGCGTGTGCGAAAGGGAGGGGGTGATGTGCGTCGAATACTGCGTTACGCGATATTCCCACTTTGGATCCTCTTACAATTGTTTTTGGCTGTTCCCGTGCCTCTGTTGTTCCCAAGAAATCAAGTCTAAAGTTATCTCCAACGAAAGTGGATCTCATTTTTAATAAATTTAACTGTTGTCGATACTCGTATATCATTCCGTCTCACTTTCTTTGCACACTTCTAAGTTATCGCGTTTCAAATTTAAGATTCCGTCTTTCAGACTTATTAAATTTCGCATCCGCCTTCCCCTCATTCCAGAAATAATTAATTAAATGAAATTTAATTGACCTTTAGGTAAAAATGTTTGTAAGGAAAATATTTTCTCCATAAATTACAGTTGAAAGATTAGATATTAAGCGCGCAATAACAATAATGGTGTGTATTTTAAGGCTTCACAAACAACCATTTCGCAAAAAAAAGTTAATCAAAAACGAATTTAATAACATTGCGTTAATTTAAGAAAATTTAAGCGACAGTAATAGAACGGCAAAGCCATATGGAGAATCGCTGTCACGTCACTACGATATTTTCTAGAGATTCCATTGACGTCGGAGGCGGAACTAATTCAATTAAAGTAGTTATTTACATACAAATTATGGTAATTAAATAAGTTTGTGTAATATTACAATTTGTATACTCGAATTACAACAGAAAATGTCACATTAACTTACAGTCACATCAAATAACGTTAAGGTCACGTAAGGTAAAATACAACATATTTAAATTTGAGCAATTTGCATAGAAAGCTGATTTATCCGGGGGAAACGGAAAAAATAAGAGACCTTACAATAGTAAAATGCCACTCCACATTGTAAGAGACATCCGTTTCAAATATAAAGCTCCAATTTCATATCTTTTCCGTAAGTAAATAAGTTGGACTGAAATTCCTTAAATACCTTATATCGCGGGTTCGTTTTTCCCTATCTTTTAGTGCTTTCTATTTTGTAAACTTCTTGGAGCGATTCTTTCAATGTAAAAGAGGAACTACTCCCTACTCGCATTATTTTCATATTTTTCTAAATGCGTATCTATCTTCTGCTACTTTAAAACGACTCTTACTTTAATAAACCTTCCGAGCTAGTGGATATCTTGAATTATGCTAAATATTCCTTCTTCCAGAAATGACGTAATTATTTCCGCGATTCTCGTTCGTTTAAAAAGAATAATAATTCGGAAAATATACTTTCGGGTGTATCATCTTGTCGAATTAAGGACAAAGCAAAAAGGAACTACTAGAACGAAGAATGGAGAATGAGAAAGGTGAAGAGTACGAAGTTAGCACGAGAAGATAAAACTTTCCGAACCATCTACCTTTGCCGAATTAAGATATTGAAAATAGAATTTCATTGCTTTTTATAAATGATTCATTTTCGCACAATGTAGAGATATGATCAAAGAGTTAGTGAGATGAATGAACCTAACAATATTTCCGTCCTCTTCCTTCTTCCTTTTTCCATACCGTTAGATCTTATTCAAGTTATGCACAAAGAATATTTAAATTTGAGAATAAAAATATCCATAGCCTTAAGCTGACAATAAATTTTCTTTAAGATATAAAGGCGATACAAAATTTAAGTAAGTTCATGAAATATATTTTTATGAGATTTTATATCGTGCGGGAATTTTCTTTGTTTATAATTTTTATTTAACGCGAAATTCTGCAAAGTCTAAAGGGGTGCTCCGCGAAGTTTGTAAAAAAAAAGAAAGATTGAATAAAGAAAATCCAGCTGTCATACTGTAAGGCAACTCTCTATTAATTGAGGTTTCATTTGATTTATTATGATCTCAAAAATTGTTTAAGCGCTTATGAGTACAACGAAAATTCAGTTCAAATAAAAAATTTGGCACTCATTTAGCTACGATTTGTCGACGGTTTAAAACTGTGAACGTGAAAGAAGTTCTGTTCAGCATCGAAAAGGAGCCGGATATCCTCGTACGGCCGTCATCAGCGAAAATATGGTTGCCGGACCACGCATGCTGTAATAGGATATCAACTCAAGCTTGTATCCTTATTTGTTGTATTTAAAAATATTTGTCAGTCTTTTTGTACCGTATGCAAAGACGACGAAACACCAACAATGATAAAGAAACAGCGAGCTGTTAAAAAGGAAACGTATGCGGTGCTCTTTAGAAATATAGGCTTGGTATGTCCGATTAAATTGGATTAACAATAAATAATTATAGCGTAATGGTACATCGAGAAATGTTTGCCTGAGATACAACAATATTGAGAATGCAATAATCTGGTCTATCAAAAATGAACAGATGTGCGGAAGTAACCTTATTAGCATAGCAATCTTTCTATGGAACAAACTTTATTGTTATGTTATAAAACTATTATTGTAACTCGACAATCAAAATGTTATTGGAATAGAAAGGTTCATGCACAATACTAAGCGAAATAATATTGATTTCCTAAAATGAACAGATGTGTAGATACAATCTCCCTGCATAGCACAGCAGCTTAATTTGTTGATTAAAATATCAAAATACTAAGTGAACAGTAAATCGCATGCTGAACCATTTCTATTATTTCGATGCATAAATCCCGCAATGTTTATGAAATATTATTAATTCGTACTCAATAATAATATCTATATTAATGTAATGTTAAGTTGTTTATCTGTTGTATTTTTGGATAATATTAATTATATGTTACATGAACCGTAAACACCAGAGTTACACAATATCAATATTTTTTTTTAATTTACTATTACACCAATGGTCTAAATTAAAACAAACTTATAAGTTATAATAAAAATTGATGTTTACAAATTGCCGATGGAAAGAAAGGTAACGATAAAGTTTTGTGTCTCAAAGCGTTGCCCTGTAAACGGGGCGTTTATAAGTAGCTACATACTGATATATGTTTTGATAGAAATTGTGAAAACAGTAGATTATACATACTGTTACAGATTGGATTCGAATTAACAAACAAGGCGTAATCATACTTATATAAACCTTAGCACCAAGAATTATTTACAGGAAAATCTCATTCACTGAGCAAACTTTCGAATGCTCTCATACTTCTCATCAAGAGACACAAACTTCCCAATTTGTATGCTATATCACTTCCAAAGAGAAAAATAATGACCAGTGCGCAAGTGTGTCCAACTCATGCGGCAATTTTTTGGAATCGCAAATACTGACAAATTCAAATCTTTGGTTGTAGCTTAATAAATGTGTTTTACATGTCAGCGGTTTTATAATTAAATTTGGGATTTAATTGCACTAAAGTTGACACAGAACAAATGTAAAGCTTAAACATTTATAATGATAAAAATATATAATTGTAACAAGAGTAACTGCGAAAGCAATAACGTTCCACATCCTGAACACATAAATATACAAACTTGTTCTTCAATGAAAAAGGTTTCTTTATAATAAAATATTACAAAACTAGCAAATATTTCTTTAATTGGAAAAAAATAATTTTCGTTTAAATAAATTGTGAGATTTGTTTCAAATCTATAGGTTTTTTGAATTAATAATATATTCTTTCAAAATGCGTGTTTTTTCGAGGGTAAAAAGTATTGCCTTGAAATAAAGAAATATGATTAGAAAAATTAATTTCTTTGGTTTAAAAACTTTATCAGTTTGGCCCTCGTATATGGAAATGGGAGAAAGAATCAATTTAAGGATATAGATAGGAAACAATCATCAATAACAGTATTTGTATATTACGAGATTCAACAATACAAACATTATATATAGTACGTCTGATGCGGCTTCGGTTTGTTATATAGAGTAAATGTTGAATTTTGCTGTGTACGTTTATAGCGATCGGTTTGCTACCATGTTCCGTATTACGGAATCCCGGTAAGACCTAAGGGTCGCGGACATTACAATCATGACTTGTAAACAAAAGCCCTAAGCAAAATTGAATGCCTCTGTGACCGCCGAAATTGAAAATCATTCGTATATCGTTGAATTAATCTTCGAATTGGCAGTCCTGTTGCCTAAACCAACAGAACAAAGCATTCACCTTTGCCTCTCTGTGTATCCTGAGAAGATCGACCTGAATGTATACGCCACCAATCGGATCGCACTCCTGATCTTTTCGACAACGCAGGAACCGATTAATTCAGTTTTTCCCCGCGTTACTTTTGGTGTTTAATTAAGTAATGCTTGGGGAATTTAATTATCTCTCATGTGGATTTAATAGTCCGAAAAAGCAAGCATCTATATTCAGAAAGTAAATACGGAAGGAACGATATTAGTAAAAAGAACGAATGAAATAATGGTTTTCCAATTAAAGCATGAAAAAAAGAAATTCCAACTAGTGTTATTACCCTACCTAGTTACAATAGATAAATAGTTTATGGAAAATGTATATTAGATTACAATCAATTTCTTCGTCAGCTGTTACCGAGTGCCAAAATTAGAATCGAGTTTACAGAATTGATAAACATTGGGTAAGTTTGAAAAATAAAAATAAATTGGAAAAAAGTACTACGATCGTACAACGATAGAAAGCAATAAATTGATTAAGCAAGTATGCTGTTTGTAGCAGTTTGATGAAAAACATATTCTATAGCTTTCTATAACTCATATTTCCCTTTTAATTTAACACTTCGCCAAGAATGTTAAAAAGGTGGTTACGCTAATAAAAGAAATGTCATTACTTTACAGCAAATTTGATCTTGAATTCTTCAAACACAACTAAAATGTGCTAAAAATGCAACATTTAAAGAAAAATGTTAAAATTGTAACAACAAATTTAGAAAACGTAAAATACGAACAGACGTAAAAACTCAGTGAAAGGTTCGCCAAAAGATTGAACTATTCATTACTGGGTTGTAAGATATTGGAATAAATATTATATAAACAATTAGTGCTTGATTTAGAGTTGATTGTTGGATATAATACATCTCAAGAAAATATTTGTTCTTCTAATTATTTTCAAAACCTAATATTTGGACTTATCAAAATCAAAAATCTTGTTCCTCTGTATAATTAGCTGAAGCACAGAACCTCTTTTCGAAACGACAACCACTCCTATGTGGTAATTTTTTATATTTCAAGAGTACATTACCATCATAACAATTGGAATTTGAAATAAGAGTAGGCGTGGGATATCCATTGTCGGCAAAAATATGAATAGGTTTTGTTAGTTTTTTTTGATTTTTAGGATGATTAGAGTCGTAATTTAAAAATCTTCCTGATGCCATTGGTTTTTGATTCCAATATCAAGTTCCAAGATTCCAAATCCAAAGTGTGTCAACATTTATTTTTTCTTATGTTTTATTAAAATACACACTGTTATATTTTTTTCATAGTATTCTCTTCATCAGTAACAGTTGGAAATCGAGAGTTAATCACTTCCTGTAGAAAACTAAAGAAAAGGACGCTCTTCGTCAACTGGTTCATGAATAGGAAGAAAGTGTTTTACTGGATGTGGTGGAACATAAAAGAACTTCAGTTACTGCTATTTCTGGCAGAACAAGGACAAAAGAGACTACTGTAAGAAGAAATTTAAAGAAAAACAAACACTGTCCATTTAAACCCAAATTTATCAACATGCTGAAAGTTTTAGATTTTGATTTTTGCACATGGGCAGTGAGCCCGTTGAAAACCGCTCCTTTGCCAAGCAGATAATGTTTATAGATAAAGTAACCTTTTCTTCTAAACGGTACAATGTCCGCTCTTACCTGTAGATGTAGGTGTCTCTTACCTGTAGGTGGGCGGATGAAATCCCCAAACTCATCATTGAATGCAAAGGTCAATATTCCTTTAAAACTAACATGTGGGGTAGTATTTTTATTGCTAGACTAATTGGACCTAACATTTTGATTAACGACTGACATAACCGATGTAAATAATAAAATAGTTTGGAAAAAGATCTGAATTATGGTTCCAACAAAATGGTAAAACTAGTTAAATCAATCATTTGAGAAATTAATTGATAAATATTCGGAGTTCCCATGACCCGCAAGGTCCCATATATGAGATAGTAATGAAGAAAATATTCTGGAAAAAATATACAGTGTGTATTTTTAATAAAATGTCAGAAAAACCAAAAGTTGAAATCTATGTATTATACTTTGGATTTGGAACCTCTAGGTAGATGCAAACAACTTCCTTTTATGACATTTGTTCATATTTGGCCAAATAATGACATTTTTAGGCTTTAGACATTTTTAAATGACACTTATTGATGCGGATAAGATGTGAGAAATAATTTAGAACATTTTGATGATGCGCAGACAAATTACAAATACACATACTTTTTATTTCTTTAGTTTTAAAGTTCTCCTATGGTGCAGACTTTTCGCGAACACTGTATATGGTTGAGTTAATCGATCTAATAATGAGATAAAGCGAATCACCGTATAATTGCTACAGTGCAACCGCCTTTGTCAGCTTGAATAATATATAAGTTAGGATAATCTTTTCCCTTTTTGTCTTCGGATTCATAACAATTACGAAATTTAGCAACTTAGCTAAATTTCATCGTGAATCAATCCGTAAATAATAAAATAAGGCCTATTACAGAATTTGTGGATAAAAACTTTCTAAAACAGGGATATAGTATTTATCTATCTGTCTACAACGGCCTTACAATATAAATCAATTAAAACAAACTTTAATTATGGAGAACCTCAAGGTACAATATTGGGACCATCTCTCTAAACTACTTTCTGGAAGAAATTCCCATGGAAATATTTCAATATTGGTTGATATTTATTGGGGAATTATTTTCGATAGAGTAAATTCTGAAATGCTGCAATCCAAAGTCATACATACGTCGGTCGTAAAAAGAACAATATCGAATTCAATATAATATCAAAGGAATGAAACTGGGAGAAACACTCCTCGGTATGGGTGTATAGCATTCATTCACATAGTTAACGTAATATAAATCACATATAAAACTAAAGGTATACCCGTCAACCGCTCTTATGTGCAAAACGTTCAAGCTTTGACTTTGTCGGTAGCTAGCGCGACATCAAAGAATTTCCCCATTCATCTGAAGACTTCCAGGTCACCCATTCTATGCGCTGAATAGATCAGAAATGTAGGAGGGACTCATTACTTACCATTATTTTACGTCTGTCTTTCTTTTCACTTCGTTCTAAATTTTATATCTTTCAGAAATATTGAATTTCTGCGGTCTAAGTTTGCGAAAAGGCTCCCCTCTGCACGATGTACGGCTATGTAATACATATACATGTATATTTATGTAGATGGTGCGTTTTATATAAATATCCTAGAACCTCTTTCGCATCACATAGATACATATAGATATATAGAAGACGAGGCTTCGTATTAATTATTTCGCGTATATCCAGCCAAGCGTAAGTGACGCACGGCGAGGCAAAAAAAAGAGAATAAAAGGATTTTGGCTTGGTTCGGTCCACCGTATAAAGAAAGATGAAATTATTTCCGTCCTTTCCATCGATAAGAATGACTTCGGTATCCCCGATATAGGTACGGTGCTTTTTATAGCCGAAACGAGATAGAAAGAGAAGCGCTGAGTTTTTGCGTTGTCCATAACTTGATAGAGATCCTTTATCTCTAAAACTTCACCGTTCGGGATGTGATCAGGAAGTATTTAATAACTAATATTTAGTTGAAATCCAAGGATTAAATGCGTAATAGCTTCTGCGACTCAGAATTTTGTATTCAGATGTCGTTTGAAATTGGTATTTTATTTTCCAAAAACTCCCGATTTATACATTTAACAATTACCTCGATCAAGGTACTAATAAACTACCCTTTTTAATATTGTTACTGTGAGCAACAGATTTCAATTTACTTTATAAGAACAAGCTAGATTATAAATAATCAAATACAGAGACCAAAAATGTAAAAGATTCTTTACTATAGCTTACCTAAATGCATTTTGAGGAATATGTGCATTGTTAAGGTAAAAATAAATATTGTTTTTTTACAATATTTTCCAGCAAAACTATCTGATAGTATGTAAAAGGCATGAAAAAGAAACGGATCACATCAGAAAATGCCTAGAAAGAATAACCAAAAAATATAATGCTAAGATAGCTTAGCTTCCTCATGGTATTGAAGGAATAATTCACGGCAAATGCAACAAAAGAAGAGAAAAAAGCAAAAATGTTTCTAGGCATTTTCTGATATGTTCTGTTTATATACATCCTGGTGGAATATTCACATGTGCGGTTTCCCAAAACGCTACTAGCGTCGCCATCTCGTGTTAAGCAGTCAGAGAACTACTCGAGGGATGGTTTGGGGAACAGTACCCGGTTTATGTCGCTGCTTCCTGAACAGCAGACATGCGTTTCTTTGGCACTAGAGAGCGCCAAGAAATATCGAGTTTGTCGTTCTGAAAGTTGTAGCACTAACTGTGAGGCAACAGCGATAGAAGGTAGAGATAAAAAATACTCTCGAAACCACGCTAATGACGCCGGGTAGGCAGAAACATGTCCGTGTGTTAGTGTATTTTTTTCTCTCCTCTTGTTGCGTTTGCCGTGAATTATTCCATCAATACCATGAAGAAGCTAAGCTATCTTAGCATTATATTTTTTGGTTATGAAAAAGAAAGATTAGAACTTTATTTTTCAGTATAAGACCCTTGCTTTTGGGTATACCGTTTCAATAATATCTCTAATCCATTATAAAAAAATCATTTGGTTTGTTTGCAAAATATCTTTAAACAGCCGCTATAAGTTCGTCATTGTACATAAATTTGTTTTTTTGAGATTTTAAACAAGAAGTAGTCACAGGGAGCTAGATTTGGACTTCAAGGAGGATAGTCAATTTCCGTGAAGCTACATTCAACAGTCAACTTTTAAAAGTCTTCACTGGTGGACTGGTACATTATCGTAGAGCAACAAAACACCTTTCCTCAATTTTTTTGTTTGCATGATAGGATTTATTTGCTAGTTGCATTTTTTCTTAATTTTCTATGTTACCATTTCACAAAGCCGCTCTGATAACCTCCTATAACATGTTTGGCAGTAGCCTATGATTTAATTTGAATTATTATATTATTACATAGCTTTACGTCACCTTTTTTATGTATTGTAGCGATTATTTCTCCCTACCCATTCTTCTGGTACTCTTTCATTCTCCTATATTTCTTTTATTAGTGAATACATCTCTTTCCGTACCTCATTTTCACCATATTTTATTAATTCTGTGTTTATATTGTCCTTGCCAGGCGTTATTGCGTTCTTCATTTTGTCAATCGCTTCGTTCACTTCTTTCCCATATCTTTTTTTCCTTTTCAGACTTCTCTTTTAATCCTTCTGTCATGTGTTTAATTGATTTTCTTTGTTGTTTTATTCTTTGATAAAATTTGTTTGTTGTTTTCTTCTTTCTCTATTTTTTTCAATTTTCTCGTGTTGCCACTTTTGTTTTGTACGTTTTATAATTTTATTACAGTCTCCCCTTTTTTTAACATATTCTATTTCATCTTCTTGCTTTTCAGATTTCAACCACTTCATTCTCGAATTCGATTTTGTTTCCATACTTACAACGCATTCTGTATTCCATCATTCATTCCTACTTTCTTCTCGAGCTGTTCCTATTTGTATGTCTGCTGCTTTCTTGACTATTTTCGCATTAATGTCTCCCGCTATTTAGATAATTAATCAATAAAATTCCTTAGTTGGCATCATTTTTTTCTGCAGAAGGGTTAACTTTAAACTTCTTGGGAGAACTGGTCCTCTTAATATGAAGTTCGTGTCCACAAAGCGCTGAAAATTGTTCACACGTCTCCAACCGGACACGCATTTCTAATGGCGAAAGCATTCCTGGAACCCGTCTTGCAGACGGTAAAAATCTGAAATCCGTGGTTTCTCCTAATAAAGCTGTTAATTGTTGCTTCTTTAACTTTGCATCCTCTTATGCCAAACACTTAGTTTTTTGAATAATATCGAAAGTGATCACGTCAATAGGCCGATCTGAATGAGAATTATCATTCAGTGTTCAAACGATTTTGACGATTCGCAAATAATCGAGTTTGAATGATAATCATGCCGGTATGTAACCAACATTTCTTCAAAAACAATTTTGGATATTTTCCTTGTTTTGCTAAGAACTTTATAGCTATTGGATATTCGAGTTTATTTATTTTGATACGTGACAACACAAACTGACAGATATCAGAACTAATGGAATTGTCTTGTAAATGGTGAAACACGTTCACAAGACATATGTGATAAAAACAATACAATGAAAAATTTAAAACTGTAGAGTACGGGAATAAAACACGACCTCTGGTAGAACGCCGCTGATGCTGCACAGAAGTCGTGTTAGGTAACATTATCATTATTGGACGCAACACGAATCTACATCACAGATTAAAAATATATAAAATGTATTTATTGCAATAACATTTAATGATTGATTTGTGTTTATAATATTATTCTTTGACTTCTTTCACAATAAACATACTGTTATACTCGATAAGGGCGAACTGTCAAATTCTGTCTACTTCAGTCAGCTCTAATTTTAATGAATATAAATACTTTAATAAGCCAAATTTACCTCAAGCCCGATATGGGACTAAAAAGACCAAAACCAAAAAAGAAAAACATCAATGAAAATATTTTGACAACTGTGTAATGCACTTATCGAAGTATAAAAGCAATCCGCAAGTATTGCAGCTTCAACATAAACACATCCTACCAGTGAAGTATTTGTAGAGGATATTCTTGTCAAAGTAAAGATATTTTCTTAACAACACAATTTTTTCTGTCCTGTATATGGGGCACGCAGGACTGCTGTCGATCCTGTTAGAGAGTGAAGAAGGGAGGATGATACTACTGGGAATCAAAATCAGGAGAAGGCAATACAAGATGTTTCGCTGATTGTAGTAGACATATCAGGGTACATTTTGGCGGAGCAGTTTTGTCATCTATCTGACATAAATGAATTAATTCTGGAGTACCTCAAGGTACAGCGTTAAGGCCACTCCTGTTAATACTATAGTATTGTTCTTAGTAGTATTATTTGGAAAAATTCTAATATGAATATACGTGGCCTCCTATTTATTAGGAGATTCTTTCCAATAGAGTAAAATAAAAAATACATTTAGCAAATTTATCTGTTCCACACTTTTCTACATTATACTTCTTGACTTTTGTAATCTCATGTCTGTTCTTTTTATTATAATATCGAACATCTCATAGCGATTTTATTAAAAAAAAAAAAACTAAAAAATCCCCTGTTAAACATGACACGTACAACACCACAGCACATACGCTCTCCAAACAGATTTTTTTATCCGTTAAACCCGTACGACGAAAAAAAAAGGATAGCTGGCTTATGTGTGCTTTCTGTTTACTTATGATATTTATTTTATAATGCAGTAGTTGACGGACAAAACAAAAGGGACCTTATCACCTACGTCCAGGCTGGCTGTCATGAGTTTCGCTTTTCTGAGTTCGCCGGGCGAATATTAATTTATATTGTAGATACCTACTCTATCGACGGTTACGGTAGCATCACAGAGATTTCGTAAAAATACCGAGGTTGCTAACATACATGTACTTTTCGACATTACCGACGGCAGAGCGAGAGATGGGATTATAAGCCCTCGCAGGTTTGATGCGTGGCGGGGGGAACTTGAAATATTTGAGTTGGTAGACAATATTAATTTTGACTTAATAAATTTAACTTAGGGGACAATTTGTATAATTAATACGAACTCCCAAATATTAATATTAATTTTAGCAACGTCAAGTCAATATTTACACGGCGAAATTCGGCGCCCCATTTCTTTTCGAGTCCCTACCGAAATTTCAAAATTAAAACGATATTACTTACTTAATACCATCCAATTAATTTCCATTCATTATTTGCATTTCTCCTAATGTAACAATCTGAATTATTATTATAAGGACGCTGCTGTCTTCGTTCCTTTTTGCGTTTTAAATTTTCATTAAAGTATGTGTTAAAAATTTTATGTGCGGTAACTTGTAATGGTCACCTATATTTTTTATGTTCTCCAGCTATTTTCCTTTCTTCCGTTTTTTTTTTTATTTACCTTCCCTGCATTTTATTAGGTGGAAAAGGTGAAATATCTGTTTTAGTATTATTGTTGTAGTATATAAAAAAAAATCCCTAGCGTCGTAAATTTCTTATAAAATTCCTTGTAAATTACAACATATACTTGCACAATATTAAATTTCCATTTTCATCATCATTATACCTCAATTATCGGAGACTGGGTCCAATTATTTCGAAATTTCCATCCGACGGATCGAAAGTAAATAACCTGCAGCTCAAGCTACACGCAGCAGGGGAACATTATTTTATGTTTCAGAAAAACGACGTTGAATTAAGTTATTTAAATAATTGATTGAATTAAACGCCATTTGATCTGTAGTTAGTAAATCAGTAGGGTATTAGAGCAGATGAAGCTAAGCTTTGAGCCACTAACTTATACAGCACACCAATTTAACGCCGAAGTTACGCAAATTTCATGCAAAATTCCCAACCTTAGTATGGGAAGTTCGATAAAACTAAACGCTCAATATCTACTAGGTTCTTCCTTAAAAACGCGTAGAAATAAGGTGACAATTTGCCATTGAAATATGGCCTATTTTACAAAACGGCGAAAGCTGTAATTTAAACGCAGTAAATGCAAGGGAAGTCAAGGCAAATATAATTGAGATACTCACAGACGTTACGAACTGGTTTAAATGTAGTAAAAGAAATAAATCGGCTACAAATAATAAATCTTTTTACTTGCCTTACTCCAAATTACACCCTAATTACATCTAGAAGGAAGAATTATATTGCTTTTGGAAACTCTTACATCATTTATAGCATGTTTTACACGGGCGAAATGCGAAAGCTATAAATCTTTTATTATTATTTATTCTCCGATTCTTTATGTACGGCGTTATTATCTGAAGATAGCGGGCTGTATTTTTGTCTAACGCTTCCTTTTAAGAAGGAAAACGCGATAATTGTAATTCCTTAACAACCACTCTAAAAGCAGTCGAAAATCAAAGAAATATTTGTGGCACCACCGTTAATTTAGACTCTATTATGTTATTTATCTTCATTACAACGACGCTTTTACTCTACAATTAATCATAGCATACATATTTCTAACGTATCTGATTAATTAACCTAATTCCAGAAAAGGTGGAGACGCTGGTTAGAAAGCTAACCAGCGCTTTATTGTGTAAATTAAATGTTTATCCAAGCTATTACCTACTTATTGCGGGTCCTCGAATAGCTTTAGATAACTTTCGTTAGGAAATAAAGTATATAGAGGTACTATTTTTCGAAACATTTTTAGTCGTTAAAAAATCCTACTAAGCTATCTATATTTTGAAAAAGAAAACTAATGCTGCATATTAAATATCAAAAATACACTAATCAACTATGTTTCATGCGTTCAACTGTTAAAAATACTTTCTTCTGAAGGATTGCAAATTTCATAAATTCTTTTGTTGTCGTATTGTGAAATGTTCTTTGCTTGGGAGAAACTGGCTACGAAAATTATAATTCGGAGTCAAGCAAAAAAAATGAAAATCTGCAATTAATGCTTGAAGTCCATCATTTTTTTTATCTTTATCCTATTAAATTTATCTAACACAGCTTTACCCGGGACAATTTTTAAATTGCTTCGTTTTTCGAATAAACTTTTTTTATTGATTCGGTTGAATCTATAAAACCCATATTTATTTATTTGAAAGTAGTTATTTGCATAGAATATAGCTGTGTCTAACCACGTAACCCATTGTGTAATGAGGAAGAGAAATGTTGGGCGTACATTTGAATGCGGAGGGATGCTTTGACAAATATTTTTTTAGGTTGGTAATTAAAGAATCAACTAATGGAAACTGGCATATAATTTTTCCGGCCTCTCTATTTATTGCATGCGCTAAGCAAGCAATGTGAACAGGATTTTTGTAAAAAATGTTTTAATTTGTCCCCGTTTTGATTATATACATACACTGTACTGCTGTATCGATGGCAAAAAAAAAAATGTTGTCAGTTGGCAGTATATTTGTAGCAAAAAACGTTATTAAGCTTTAATTAACGAAGCGATTTTGTACTAATTCAAATATATTTCGGTAAAATATTTTGATTTACAACACCAATGTTGCTTCATCAAAAGTAGTGTAAAGAAACTGAGCTTTTATATTACCTTTTACGTTCAAAAAACAGAAAATATTCACTTTATGCACGAAAATTAAATAATATATACTGGACCAAAATATGTAGTTTTTTCTACAAATTTTTTTTCTTCGTTGTTTTTATAAAAACTTGAAAGGAATTGCTCGTAATAAAACGTCATATCAAGTACATTTTGACCCGTCCAGGACGTTGATCAGATTGACTTAGTTATAACTCGAAACGCTTTAGAAATATGAAAATCGATTTGCCTTTCTATGGTATTTTGCGTGCAACTATGGGTAAATATCAAAGGGAACAATCATGAAATGACCACTAACAATGAGTTGAAAGAAAATCAACCGATTGTTGATTGATCGCAGATTACAGTGATTTTCATCCAGTTCGATTGAATTTATGATGGTTTATTTTTATATATGACCTATAGATTTGTTTATGGTGTTACGTGTACACAGAGTGTTTATAGTACTAAACGCTGTAATAGGTTACAAATTATATAGGTACTAAGCATGCTATTACTAAATAATTCATAATCATCAAGTGAGTGTAGTAGCTGAATTTTAGATTATACAAATATAACCACACATGTGTATTTAATGTATGTACATGGATGTATATGTAGCTACATATGTATATAGCGAGTGCCTGCTTGTTATGTATATCTTCAGCGGTGGAAGCCTACGTAAAGCAAGAGCCATATAATATAATTTTATTATAGATAATATTTGCATATATGTTTGCTTTCTTGTAAGTAAAGCGTACAGGGTTGGTAGCAATACGGAAGTATAGGTGTCACTTTTCACCCAGCGGCTTGGTAGGATTTATTTGTTGGAGCACATCCTATGATCTATTGCCTTTATCTTTCCCAAACTATATAAAGCGTAGAGCTAACATGGTTGCGAGAGTATGTGCTTATATATATGGACCTATTATCTATATACATAAATATATATATACACGTATATACATATATATAACATGCCTGAGCGTGTATCATTACTCTGAAAGCTCTCGCACTTCACATAATTAATTTAAGCTATTAAAATGTGCACCTACAGCTTCCCAATTCTTATCCCGATAAAATTAATTTTGCACGACCCGTGTACATATACAAGAACTTATAACGGTTGCCGTACAGCATAATGGTGGCCATAAATAATGCGCTCGCAAAAGGATGCAATCGCTATACACAAAAATAGCCATCTAATTAAGCATTAAAATTAATTTTGAAACATTTATACGAAAGAAAGTATCCGAGGACCACCTTATTTGCTCCCTTGTACAACGGTGTGATTAGCGACACCTAGTAGGGGAAGAAAACAACAATGTTGTTGAATTAAATATCAGATAATTCAAACTTTTTTCTCTAAAAATGCAAAATTAAAATATGGAGGCTTCGTACAGCCGGGTATAAATAACATTTTCCCTCATTTTGTCACTCATTTAAAAATAATCTACCTGATTTTTTTTTTGTTCAATTAATCGATAGAGTATTCGAGTGTGGGTGGTGAAGAGGACGTAACATTTTTATTTTTATTTTTATCATAGTATACACGCTTTCGAAGGTAGATACTTGCGTCTATTATTTGCGTCTGGTGTTTTAATTTAATATAAATGGACAATGAAAAAATATAGTCAACACAGTCTCCTTATAAATCTTTACACTTTTCCCAGCGACGCTGCCATCATCTCTTTAATCAGATCAAATACCCCGGCAGTGATTGCCTCTGATTCGTTGAAAATCTCTTCTTCCGGACGAAACTTTATTTTGGTAAAACAAAACTTTCCTTTCAACCTGAATTTCTGATGCATAGTATGCCCCCGTTATTGTTTTTCCTTTTTCAAGAAACTCGGATAACTAACTCCATGACTATCTCTTTTCGAACGTTTTTTTCCAACTTTGCAGTCCACCGTTTCGTTATTCTTTGGCTTCAGGAGTGTGCTAGTGTATCCATATTTCATCTATGACTATTAATCGACTCCAAATCTCCGCCTCATTTCGCTTAGAGTGCTTCAATAGGGCTTTAGAAATGTTCATTTGAATGCGCTTTTGGTCCTGAGTGAGCGAGCGCGACACCCAAAGCGTGGTTATGCCCAAATCTTCAATCAATATGTTACGAACGCGTTCTTCCGAGATGCCCACAGCTTCTGCTATCTCTCTGACCTTAATTCGGCGGTTGTCTAGCACCATTTGCCCATTTGCTGAAATTTTCCGATGTTATCGGTAATGGTTGCAGTTTTTGATACTCCCTAACGTTAGTAGAAATGTCTTTCGGGTGATGTCGTGTAGTTAATATTTTACTTGACGTTTCGCTGACCATCCTGTCAGCTTCTTCAGAAGATTTCTAAAGAC
>LR736882.1:978285-1033933 GCA_902654985.2 Oryctes borbonicus
TTAATACCATGAGGAAGCTAAGCTATCTTAGCATTATTTTTTGGTTATTGTTTCTAGGCATTTTCTGATGTGTTCTGTTTAAAAAGTTCTTATTTAGGCTATTAAATAACGATATTGGCTGTCCGTTGTTATTAAGTAAAATTAATTTTTATTATTCCTAGATTAGAAGCACGTTATGAATGTATGTTTAATTATCCAAGAAGTAGAATAAATGTTAAGTCATCTGTGTTTATAGTTCTTTTAAAGCAATAGCTGAAGATGTAAATTGTTTACATTTTTTTTTTCCTCCAGCGCATTTAAATTTCACTCTAATATTTAGTTTATGCATTTCCTGTTATATCTGTAGGAAATAAACTATTATTATTGTTATTAGCTAGGGGAAAACTACTGATGCTATGATTGGATACTAGCAATCGAGGAATTGTGTTTAAGGTGCCCTACACCACAAAAAGCGATAAACTACCATTAAATTAAAATAAACCCACAAAGTTCTATTTAAATCGATGCTAACAAAAATCTTTTCTACACCAACAGTAGTTGAGAAGCTTAATACTCCTTCACAAATTCGCTATTAAACAAAATAATCGCAAGGGAATTACCGAAAAATATTAATGAAAAATATAAATTTCCACACTGTATATAAATGCAATATCCAATATTTTTCCATCTTTTAAAGTAGTATACCGCACAGCTATGTCACCCAACAGCCCACATAACCAGCCGTCTTTGTTTGCGATACTGATACCTCATTTTTATTAAAATGGAAAGCAATTTCCATTTCTCTCTTCTTGAGACACCTTTATTAAGTTAAGTTAATCGATATTGAGCATGTCAAAGTGCCTCGTATAGGAAAAAATAAAAATATGAGCAATTCCATGTAAAAAGTCCCGCTTCGTAGTGTCTTAGCAAAATCGACGAAATTGCGTTGGAGTGAATTTTTTGCCAATTAATTTCGTAATAGATGAGATATAATTTCTCCTAATGAATATGTAACAAAAATTAAGGTATTGAATCGCTTTTGCTCGCAATTCTAAGAAAACTGTTCACTTTAAATACCTCAATCTTCGTCAATTAATTTACGTCGAGGAAAGAGAGTCATCCTAGGTACGCTCAGGAAACTTTATCGAGTTTAATTAAAAACAGGTAGACTCGAACCGTTTGAAAGGCATCGATTCGTGTTTTGCGAAATGTTTCACCATTTGTAAATGAAATCAACCGGGAGCATCTCTCGTAAGAGGGAATGCGATGATTTTCCTGTATGGAACGATTTATATATACACACAGAAACATAGTTTATGTGCAGAGATTTTCATTTGAATTCCACTTCGATCTACGGAGACCTGTACCTCCCTAGCGTGCACTAGCTGGTTTGCGCTTTACATCGGTGCTGTTGCACACTGTATTATTGCGATTTTAATTTGTAGCACGAACAAAATATTTAATTTTACGGTCGAATAATTCACCTTATTTTATGTTAGTTTATCTCTGTATCAAGTTGTGAAACAATAGACTCTTTTCCTTTTACTGAGGAAGCATAGAGTACCATTTCTAAATAAAAAAGCTGGAATACTAAATTAAACTTTTAATTTTCCAACACAGCCATTTCATACGGGGTGGAAATAAAAATTGGAAAGACATTTTTTTTCGAAAGTTATTATACATACAAAGCTATTTTTAAGCAATTGTTTTGTATTAATTGCTGTGAAAATATAAGGCTATTCCATTAAAAGGAAAGCATAAAATCAGAAATATTCACGAAAATTTAATTATTTTTTTTCACAAGATTTGTACAGATTGACGTAGCTTATTAAAAGTAAACTAAATTGAACAATTTTTTTGTATCTGTAATAATTTCGGAGAAAAACGGTGTTTCTAATGTTTATTTCCACTCTGTATACATATTGTATAGCCAGCTTTTCGTTATCCGCGTGTGATATACGTTATTTATTGATCTGGTGCAATACAAAAAGAAACAATAAAGCTCCGTGATAAATAACTGGAAAAAGTAAATAAACCAGTGGTGATTAAGCTTATTTTTGCCTTTTATACGCTTCCTTCTCTTCCATTTTTTCCAAACTAGCGATGACTACGGAGAAAGTTATATGACATATATAACATATCTAAGGGAATAATTTCACCTCCAACTTTTATATTCCTTAAATCATCCTTTAGCAAATAGTTTTCTCTTCAGAAACGAATATTTTATGTATGCTACAAGCATCTTTTTTATTCCATACGTTGTTATTAATTTACAGGGTTCGTCAGATTACGTCAAACATTTAATGATGATAGGTAATTATAAAATAGAGAGCTTTTCTTAGAAATATTTTTGCCAAAACTGTCTTATTTTGGAATTATACAAAGTGAGTGAGCTCCGTAGGTACGGAAGATTATGCTTCTTAATGGATATTTTTCATAACGGTTTCTTTGTTATGGGTACGTTTTAAAATTATTCGTATAGTTCTATCCTTTTAACTTGACAGAAATAGCGGCAATTTGTAAATCATGGAAAGCTTAAGAAATTGTTTTTTATTTATTTTTTTATTTATTTTATTTATATTTTTTTATTATATATAATAAATATATATATAATTATTATATTTGAATTTTATTATTGAAATTGTTTTAAACTTTTGTCATTTTGAAAAAAGACATACGTTTTATAAATAAACGAAGTTTCCATGTGAAAGTTTTAAAATTCACAAAGACTAGGTTAGAACAACAATAAAAAATAATTTTTCAATATAGGCCCGTTGCTTTCGGGCATCGTTTAAATAACATCTCTAATCCATTATAAAAACAATTCCTTTCAACAGCCGCTACAAATTCGACTTATGATCTGGTAGAGCAACAGGACACCTTGCGTTAGTTTTCCATGCCTTTTTACTATAATAGAATCTTGCATTAAGCATAATACTCCCCGGTTGCCGTACTGCCCTCATTTGGATAAATAATAAATCATTAAAACTCTTTAACAATCCCAAAAAATAGTTGCCATTAGTTTTCCTGCAGAAGCAGTGACTTTAAACTTTTTGGAAGACTGGGGCCCCTGCTATGCCATTGCATTGATTCTTATTTTGACTCAGGGTCAAAATGATGGACCCAAGTTTCATCTCTGGTGACAGGCTCGTCTCCATAAAACGCCCCAGACACGCATTTGGAATGTCAGAAGCATTCGTGGCACTAACTTGTGTAGAATTCTAGAAACCGTGGTTTCTGAAACTCCTAAGAAAACTCAATTCAAAAAAATACAACCTTGGGAACCTAGGCACCTGTAGATTTTAACATGATTTTAAACCACGCCCACCATCATAACATGAACATCCGTGCGGTTCCATGTCCCTGCCATTTCTTTAACCGCTTCAAAAAATACATTTCTTCAAATTCAAAATAAGCTTCTGTCTCAGTATTGATCTCATCGTTTCAACTGATTTTCTGTGGTAAAATATGTTTTTTCCTTGATAAATGGGAACGTTTATTCTCCAAATTCTCGTCGCATCGGTCCAACAATTTACTACAGTAACCGCGCTCGTATGTTCTTTCTCCGAAAAGTCGATGGGGAGTATTTCCTTCCCAAAAGACGGTGGCAATGATCTATTTAGCTTTCTTTCAAGCAGATTTACTTTGGAAGCTCCATTGATGACGAGTTGACCTAAAAATTCTTGCGAATTTCGCTTATAGAGATCTAAACACCGCTTCGAAACTAACAGTCGTATCCACTTTTTATCCACTATTAGCAATCGCAGCACCCATCGGCCCCATAACTTTCTCAGTCCCAACTTTTGCTGTAAAATATTAATTACCGATAATTACTGATACGTCTACTTTTGGACTCTGGGCACTTCCCCCATGCAGCATCCAACTTTGCTATTATTATTATTATTAGTTAAAAGAAGTTTTATCAGTAAATATTACTAATAAGATTAGAAGCATTTTCCTCAGGTAGAATATGCCAAGTTATTTCCTTGAGCAGCAAAAATTCCTAACAGTGTCGCCCACAACAAAATGTACACAATGGGTGTGTTTTTTAATTGCTCAAACAGTTGGTCAAATAATTCTAACAACACAAATGCGTGTTTTACAACTCGAATAAAATAAAGCTGCCTTGTAAAATTGAACTGTTCGCACAACAGTTCGATCAAAAGATCATGTTTTCTAATTGGTTAAATGGTTGAGTTCGAGCAACATTAATGCGTTAGTGGAATAAAATAGGAGCTGCGTTTTGAAATTGTTCGAACTAGTTCGTTCAATGGTTCGAACATTTAAAAATACACCTATTGTAAAGTAATGAATTAGGATAGTTTTAGAAAATCTAAATTTCATCAAACTTTGAAATAATAAATCAACGACGGCTGGAACGTTGTGCTTGCAGTGCTACATTATAACGTTTCAATTCCCTCGTATATTTCCGTATTATTACGTATCGTGTACATTATACTATAGGAATTCGAAACGTTGTATTTGACGTCTCATTTATGTTCCGATTAGTTGCCATTATATTGAAACTAAATGCATAACGAAACAAAATGAAGTAATAAAGAATAAACTGTATACTATTTCTAAAGCTTAATTACTATATTCGTATATTTATATGAGCTCCAACGATGAGGATCGTACACTAAGACACGTTAAACATTTATTTACTAGTTATATAAATCGTATCCAATGTTCAAGCATGAACTCAGCAAACACGGATGAATATGAGACCTGGCAAATACGAAATACATTGCACCGCTTTCTCGCATTTTTGATGTTTCTATTGCACCAACTTATACGGATTACAACGTTTATATTTGCTTTTACATTTGGTTTTAACGTAACAAGTACAGGAAGTTGAATGAATTTCAAGTTTACCCACGATTTACGAACATCATAACATATGTCACACACGTAATACGTAAAAAATACGCATCGTATTGTAAACAGATGCTTCTATTTTGTATCTCTGAACTTTACGAATTACGTTACATTTTACGTTTACGTTGATTGTGAACGGGATGTAAAGATAAAGGAGAAATTACCACAGGGCGGGGTCATGCATGCAAGGGTAGCCTGAAAAGTGAACATGAAGAACATGAAGATAATATAATTGTGCACACATCGAAAGATATAAAAAAAAAGCCATGTTCGACGCTCAGTTGTTGTTGTTTGTATCAGAGTCTCTGTAAAAAATGGAAAAACCGAATATCAAGCCCCCATTAAATTCTTGCAATACGCCTACGCGAATTAAAGCCAATATGGACGCTGTTTGCTGGGACTGCAACCACAACCAATAACATCGGAAATATTCACCAAATGGTGCTGGATAACTGTCGAATTAAGCTTAAGTTGTCGTATATTGCCTTGAAGATTTAGGCATGAGAAAGCTAACCGCGCGTTGGGTGCCACGCTTGTTCATTTAAAACCAAAAACTAAGCAGGAAAATGACTGTAGGGTATAATAAAATGAAGGTTGTCGAGATAAGTGAATACGCGTTTGCAGATGATATTGTGTTAATGGCAAACACAGGAAAAAAATTACAACGCAATAATAACTTCTGGATTGAGAAGCTTGAAAATAAGCAATAAAACTAAGACAAAAACGTAATAACATTAAACGACAGGGATCGAAAAGCAAACCTACGAATTAATAATCAGGAAATCGAGCAAGGAAAACATGTTAAATATTTAGAAGCAGTTGTAAATAACACGGGTAAGCTAGATGAAGAAATTAACAACACAGTATCTGTAACCGCAAAAACTCTTTCACGACATTAAAAGAGGATTTATCAACAAAAAAGAAATAAGTAATGAAATCAAAATGACCGTGAAACATTGGCATTGACAGAGAAATTGTATAAGAAAACTTATGGAAATGGAATATCTATGAAGAACACCAAAAGTAACAAAAATTAACAAAATAAAAAATGATACAATAAGAGAAACGCTGCAAATAGAAAGTGCTAGGACATATATTGAAAGAGCGCAAATGAGATGGTGGGGACACTTAAAAAGATTAAACAATGAAAGGCAAACTAGGAAAGTATGGGAAGCAAAGAAAGGGGAAAGAAGAAGGAGAGGTAGACCTCGTGTGACTAGGATAGTGAAGTATCAAGATTATTAAAGAATAGGGGTTTAACATTGAAGCAGACTGAGACGTTGACAACGGATAGATAGAGTTGGAAAAAGATGATAAAGGACAATTAGGAAAAGAAAAACGAATTAGTTATAACTTTCTCTACACTTAACAGTAGAAGAGAGACATGTATTAAAGAATGGTAGCGCTTTTCCAAAAATGCTTCATTACCATTTGGAACAAAAATATAACGTGAGAACTTTTTCAAAGTCATTGTAAAAACGACACTACTACTTTTAAAAGATAGACTTTTGAAAACATTAATTGACATGTTTTATGATTTTTCCCAAAAGAACATTGATAACGTTGTTACTTGGGTGTTTCCAGATTTCTGATATCGGATGCACTGTGTAAAAAAAAAGCGACTGCGAAGGCTTATTCAGATTTAAATGATCCAAATGAACGAAGCTGTAGAAAAAAAAGATATTCAAAGGTAAATATTGAGGAAGGTATTGTAATTTTATGAATATTTGATCGACTGAGTAGGAGTTCTTCGGATATTAACCGAAGGAGTTTTCAAGTGCACGAACGTAAGTCTATAGACATACGGAGTCTTCCTAAACTGAAAATTATCTTTTTGTTTATCTTAGGAAGCGCAAGATATTTATTATTTGAAGCGTGTTACACGTATGGTGTAGCTACATATGTACATAAGATGAATATGTGTGTATATATTGAGGAGGTCTCTGGTAAGCGGCGAAAGAAACGTTGGAAGTTACGGAACAGTAGTATATATAATGTATAATCAGCGGTATATTGCGCATAAATAACCTAGAAAATCTCGGCGAGAGAATTATATCACATAAATGACTCTAGCAAAACACTTTCCACGCGTTGTGTTTGTGAGAGCAGAATATAATTCACAATCCAAAGTAAGAGAGACCTAAAGGGGGACGGCGAGGAAATTTAGAAGTGTACGCGCACCGAATTATAGCTGGTGAGGAGGTCGCGGGAACAAGGGGGTAAGGTGTGCGAACAGGCTTTATGAACTGTTACTTCGGCTACATAGGAGAGAGACTTCATAAAACACGTCATCGATTCAAGAAACTTTCAAAACTAGATCAACTTGGACTATCATGTTACTTCAATACCTCTCGCATACCGTCGTTCCCTTAATACAGCAATAGCAACATTAGCAGCACCCTTATTCATCGTTCGAAGGCATTTGTATTCTACGGTATTTCGTACAGCGATCCGAATGGACACTTAATCCAATTTATAGCAATCCATTACTGAAATTAAATGACTTAGTAACTGCGTTCGAAAGAATCCAACATTTACACGCTTATCTGGTCTTGAAAATGAGGGACTGAAATTAAAGTTAACATATTTCTCCTTTTTACAAACGCGAGTATCGAGGAAAAAATATTTAAGGGGATTAAATTTTCGACTAAAAAGAATACAAAGAGCTAATTCCGCGATAGCTACGCTCCGAGGAAAAGAAAAGTATAAAGAACAACGAAATAATGATGTTTCCAAAATCTCTTCTTTAATTTGCTTCTACTAGAACTACCTTTTACCTGACTAATATACCTTTTTCCTATCGACCATAAATAATAGCATATGTAACTCCTACACGTTTTTTAAAATTAAATCCTCTCTATATTCTTTGTTTTTTTTAGAAGAAATTCAATTTGTCTTTCCAATAAACGATCGGAAAGGTCGATTTTATTTTTTTTAATACATATTTTTGCAATTTTCAAATAATGACGTAATAAAAATAATTTTTATTAAATCAGCGAATTGTCTAAATGGTACCATCAAAATTTTCGTATAAAAGCCATTTGAAGAAATAAATATAACAAAAAGCGAAGATAAACGTTGTTATTCAAGAAATAAAATGACAGTTTCCTTTAAATCAAATATTCGAAAAAAACCTAACAAAACGCAAAGATAAATTTTTACATAATAATCAGTTTTATACACTACCTAGCATATGATAGTGTATAATCATTATGCTGAACAAAAAAAAAATTAAAAGCTCAACACATACAAATTTTAATTGTTATTGGATGCGGCGACAAAAGCAGAACACAGCAAAAAGTGTGCAATTTGCTTAATGGGAAATATCCATATAGAAATATCAAATAATCCGCAATAAAATAGGCAAAAAATTTAGAGAAACTCGCCACATTTCAAATTTTATCCTACGAAAATTAAGGACGGTGTGAACGTTTAATCCGCGCTTCATTCGCCAAATTCTCTTTTCGGATGAATCGAATTGCGAATTACGAGTACTGAAGCACATACTTAAGACCTCCGTAAACTCCATGTTGGGTAGGGATAGTTGATGATATAATCATCGGTCCTTTCTTTTTTAACGGAATTCTCACCGGGCAGCGATATCTTGATTTTTTGAAGAATACACTTGCTCTTGCAGACAGTTTTCTAAATGAAGATGATTTTGACTTATTAAATGGCGATATTTGGTCTCAGCAAAGCACCTCGCACGTCCTGTTCGCGAGTTTTTAAACAATTGCTTTCCTGGGAAGTGGATCAGTAGACGTTCCCAGAAATCCCAAAAATCTGTAATGATATGTTTGAAAAATAGTATTGGGTACGAAATGAATCATCAGCTCTTTACCTCAAATAACATTTATCATTGTTTGATCCGAGAGTTCGTTTACATTACAATAAACAAGTTAATTGACGTTTACGTCACTATTTATGTTGCTTTATTTTCTTACTCTTTCCTTCCTAATATTTTATAAATCATTCTTTGTAAAATACGTAAGTAAAGAACCTGTACAATATTTTAAAAGAATATAAGTCCATGACGAGCCATAAAGAGTACCACAAAAAAAGGCCTGTGTTGAATAATGTAGATTAAGAGATGGAAAATAACATCCGAAGAATTAATTATTCTTTCTGATGCCCTGAATAAAAATGAAGATTTTCCTAATTTTATAATGACTTCTCTCAGATTGTTATTAAAGGAGATAAATTAAAGCGAAGATATTTGCTTTGCATGTTATGTTATAGAAACGTTACATTTGCAGTTATCAAATATTTTATGAGAGAAAAATGGAAATATCACTTTGAAATGGAAATACCTACGCCAAATTATGAAATAACGCGAGAATGGAAGATCAACCTATTTGTTTTTATCAAAAAACACCACATTTCATAAATTCTATTGAAAGCAATATAATTAATAACAATAATAAAAGTTTATTCATATTCTCTACCCACATACTTAAAAGTTCTTCTTGTTCCGCTCCATATATATTCAGATATTTGGGTTGACCTGTAGGAATTGTCTACAAAATGCGGAAAAACAGTACGTTACCAAGTCCCGCAGAATCCTCTTTCTTCTTTCACTGATGAATTACTTTACGAGTTTTATTTTTCCACCGGGAAAAATATTTCAAAGAGATGAAGCTGTCAGATCAAAATAATACGTGCAATGTTCCTTTTTTCGTCAGTTCATCTGCTTTATTTTTGAAGGATAATATGCAATAGGACAGACAAAAAGAAAGCAAAACGAAATAGCAAAGGACAATAATTTGTATCTTTTCCCGCATTATATTTATTTATCTTTACAGCTCTGCAATAAATAAGTGTTCGGCGTGAATTTCAATTAATATCCGCCCATTCTCTCTGTATTTATACCGTTGGCGATTTCGAGTGGGATAGGATGACAAAAAAATCTAAATTATCATACAAAAATCGAGATTACCCATTGTTTAATACCTTCGTTCGGCCAATTCTCCTTTTTTTTCTGCCGACAGATTTTTCTTTATTTACGTAAATTTATTCAAAAATTCAAAATTCACACCGTTGAGCTTATTTATATTTCCATGCAGTGGGTTTTAATCCAACAGGATCTGTTGTTGGTTTTTTTTCAATTTAGTTGAATGAGGTTATCGATTGTACGTGATCAGAGGTGTTGTAATTTGATAATTACTTGGTAATGAATCTTCCATACAGTTTTGTATGTTAATTTCCGAAATATACAGAGCGTTCAGATTATTTCCGATGTTCGCGTGAGGTTAAAATATAAGCGAAAGCGGGGTCCCGAAAGGGTGTTATGCATTAGCATTTGAAGTGTCAATAAATGTGACATGCAGTTGTGCTTGTCAACATGCACATTGTATATGTACGATATATTTAGCGTCATCTACGTTATATTCGAGCACTACAACAGGTTAATAATGAAGTGGTTTACTCGGGGCCCATTCATTTCGTCGTAAACGTGAGTTTTCTAACAAGGAAGGAAATTACAGAGTCTAATGGAGATTGAAGTTAATCAGTTCTCCGTCGAACATTCATTCTACGAGCTGGCAATAATCAATTTGACGCTACTATTTCGTGAGAGCAACAGAGCACCAGCGCAGAGACTTCATTCGAGAAGAGAGACTTCCCTAAAAGTCTGAACTCGATTCTCCCCCGCCCAAACGGGCGAAAGAAAAAATTGCTTCCGAGGTACGCACGTAATTCTCAGCGAATACCTTAAAACGGCTGTACACCTACACCCAGTCCGTTTGGAAAGTATTTGTCTATTTTAGGGAAAGGAAAGGGTGGCAGGGTGGACATAAACCGACTTGAAAGTTATAACCTAAGGCTTTCGTGTTTACTCGTGCGATTTACTAAAATTAATACTGAAATATATACACACACAGAGACAGGGGATCGTAGCTCTGCTGGTAGGTGTTACTTATCTACCTCCATATAAAGTTCTTAACGCCTGACAGGTACAAATACATACCTGAATCCGTAGATTAACGAAAGGAATAAGTCCGTAAACAAATAAATAATGACGCGGGTTACAATGGTGGATGTGTGCTAACTATGTAAATAGATCATTTTCATAATCCTTAAAAGATGGGATTTTGTGCCTTCTCTAAAATAATAATAATAATAACAATAATAATTATTATTACTATCATTACTATTATTATTATTGTCCTTATTATTAAAGGAGTGCTAAATTTTGCCCGATTTTAATACACGTATTATTTGATAATACTATTGTGGTTTATTATCGACTGCAGTACCTGCAATTTTGTTGGGGCTTCGTCTGAAAAGAGAATTTAATGAATAAAGAGTGATTATTGAGTTTTTGGTGTAGTTGTATTTTGTAAGTATGGATTTTTTTTTTAATTTCTAATACACATAATACCAATCGCTGAGAAATCATTTTCTGCTGCAATTGCAATTTCCTTGGACCAATTTCTCCCGGATTTGCTCACTGTGATTAGTTGATGATGTGGATATTTCGCATTAAACAAATTGCACACTTCTTGCTGAGATCCATACCTGGTTAACTTTCAAAAAGAAATTATTAAGAATAAGTATTTCCGATAATCTCTAAAAACGTATCTTTTTTAGCTTTTTGTTATTATTAAAATTTATGAACAGGTGGATAGCATTTCGAACATTTGATTTAAAGGAAACAATTATTTAATTTCTTGAATAACAACATTTATCTTTACTTTTTATCGTTAACAACATTAATGTTTTCCACTTTTTAAATGAGTTTTTTTCGAAAATGTTACGTGAAGTTGATAATACCACTTAGACAATTAAATGATCTCACAAAATAAACAAAATTTGTCGATGACATAATTACTTGGAAATCGTAAGTGGGAGAAATCTTACAATTGATGTAAAAATGTTTATTTCAACAAATAAGTGATCTATTCAAATATTCTTTAGAAAAACAAATTGCTTCAAATTTAAGGAAATCATTCCATAATTTTGTCGCGCAAGATGATTATATAGAAGGTATAAGATTGTTTATTTTAAGGAAGACCCTGTATAATCTCTTTTTGACATATTGACGACCATATTTTAATATAATCTCCTTCAAAGAATCTTCTTACCTTCGGAGCTTGCCCAAATTAGGATCCTCCGGGTCGGTAGAAGTTTGCGGAACTCATTTTAATTTTACTTCCGGAGTTTTAAAAATATAGTTTTCTAAAAAAGAAGAAGTGATTAATTTCAGCACTTGAATTTAACAACCTGCACGCGTATATATAGAGGGAAAAGAGAGATGGTACGGACGTAAAAATTTATACCAGCAAACGCTTGGGAATAGGTAAATTGTTATCGGGTGAGGATCTTTTGTAAAAAATCATTGAAGCGTATAATATGGGGAGAGTCGCCGTAACAGCCCTGGGCGGCACTGGAAAGCTCGTCGCTCTAAAGCTCGGCAATTTTAATAAAGTAACCGACACTTCTCAAAGATAATAAATGCGACAGCGTCAAAGTAATTAGTCAGTATGGAGACGTCGAAAAATAAACACGGCCATCATTAACCGATCTCGAAAATCTTTATTTTATCCCCTAGAATAACATTGACTTGATGGGCTATTTTTAGCCATTTACTAAAAATGTTTACTTTTCCTTGCTTACTTCGACGCGGCCTGATCAGTGGATTCCCTTCTAGAAAGGTTTTTTTTCATTTGGAAAAATATCCCGCCCCTCTTATTTAAGATAAAAATCTTTCACTTTAACAAAAAAAAAAAAAAAAACGTTTACTTTATTTTTGGAATGACATGACTCTAAAAATCGTTTTCTTCAATTTTAGATGCTTACAGATAGATAACAAAGCGTTGTTCCCTTTTGTTCAGTAAATAATAAGGTACTTACAAAGGATTTCTCGATAGGTACCCTTTTATGTCTTGAAAGACCTGGCAATTGCAAAAACATATTGACTTTTACAGCCTTGCCATTAGATTGGATGGGTTTCGAAAAATAAACTAATGATTTAACAAGGCCGATTCTCAAAATAAAGTCCTCGCATCGTACCGTTGTATTATTGTGCACTTCTTTTCAGAAAAAAATCGTACATATACATACACATTTCAGCAGAAGAAGGATCGCTTTGCTGGGAGACCTCGACCTAAGAATTTATCATTTAAATTACAGTATAATACAAATACGCATTACAGATGATTTGTAGTTCCTTGTTTGCAAGACCATTTGTAGTATGTAATACATATAATAAATGTATTCACGCATGCCGAGTACTTGCCTATTACACATGTATTTGCGAAACAGAGATCGCGCTATGTAACAGTGTCCCAGCATTATGGCCCTTTTATCGCAATTATATCTCTGGATATATATGTATGTACGCTATGTTAATAATGAAATGCGAATCGACCAGCTTCGAACGCGTATAATATGTACCGTATTCCAGGTACGACATTGAAGATGGGTTAAGTAGTATAAGATTTCATATGCTTGGCGGTATTACAATATGTTTTTCTCTTGGCGATTGCCCACGCCTGAAACATTCCTCTGTACTTCCCACGCGTATTTAGTTGTAACAGTGGAACCCAACAACAGAGAACCCGCTAATTGAAGGTGTTATAATGAGTAAGCCGTGATTTGAATTCCTAAGCACTTTTTTGTTTCTCTAATTGCCTACTATTGCCAACATTAACATAAATCGAAATATAGTAAAAAAAACAAATTCTCGATATGTTCTGGTGCCTGATTTTCTTTTGGACTATCATTTAATTGGAAGTAGCGAAATTGTTGAAACAACTGAATGCCGAATACAACAAACAACAAAGATTTAGACAGGACACATCAGAAAATGCCTAGAAACAATAACCAAAAAATAATGCTAAGACAGCTTAGCTTCCTCATGGTATTGATGGAATAATTCACGGCAAACGCAACAAAAGGAGAGAAAAAAATTATACTAACACACAGACATATTTCGGCCTACCCGGCGTTATCAGCGTGGTTTCGAGAGTATTTTTCATATCTTTACCTTCTATCGCTGTTGCCTCCCAGTTAATACCACAACTTTCAAAACGACAAACTCGACATTTCTTAGCGCCCTCTAGTGCCATCAATACCATGAGGAAGCTAAGCTATCTTAGCATTATTTTTTGGTTAACAAAGATTTAGTTAATATAAATGCAGATCTGATACTGCAAAATGTTGAAACTGAATTCATCCAAACAAAGTGGCATTCTATGCTTTTGTCCATTACGAAAATAGCCTTTCAATATTAGCTATTTGATAGTCACCAGTAAAAGTCTTTTAAAATTTATAAGGTACGTCGATAAACATCAAATATAATTTGAATTGTCAAACGTTAAAATAGATAGCAAACGTAATTTGTAGTTTGAATCTTTAATTTGACCGTCAGATGTAGTTGTAACCAACATAAAAAATAATTCAGGAAGAAACATGGCCCTCTCAATTGCGTTTTTTTTATATCGTATTGTATTTTGTGAATTTTGGCCAGATAGGGTTAATACTTTTAACTGCAATACTATATAAAACATTAGTTTCATTTTAGTGGAAATAATATAAACAATATATTCAGCGAACAAAATTGACTTTTCAATTAAGGTTGTCATAAAAATAACTACAATCCTGAATTTTAAAAGCATTTTCATCAATTCGTTTAGAATTATTAATACAAATATTTGTAATAGTTTCCCAAACTAATGTGAACTACACGTAAACATTTATCTATCTATTTATAGATAGAATGATATAATTGAGTTTTATTTAAATAAATGCAAGACAAACAATATTATTAATTTATTACTTTACGTTAAGTTTTTGACTCTATTACCTGTTACTAATCCGTTTTGTTTTTTTGTTCAAAATTATAAGATAATACAAAGTTTACAGTTATAATTTAATCAGAACTAAATATGCAAGCTTTTGTTTGAAGCTTATTGATAAATATAAATAGCGATACAAAAGGGAGAAAGGTAGAAGATAGATATGTTTGTGTGATTATTAAATCAATATATTTACTTAACAAAGCTCAATTATACCTACCTACTTACAAATAAATAAATATTTTTACATGCCACTGTATTTATTCATTTTTTTTCATTTATATTGACTTTAGAAAAGAAATAAACCAATTTCAAGGATTATTTTGTACGCATATTGTATTACAAACAATAAACCTTCCTCCGGTAAAAAGGAATCGTTATGATGGGTTCTCGAGCTCGATGAGACACACGAAATTTTATCTTATGATAGTTAATCGACCTGCAATTTCGTACCTTACAACGTGTTATTCACATTCGAATCTGGTCGATTAGCATTTCATTATTAACATACATTCATATTAGTAGCAATACCCAAAATATACCTTGATTAATCGGAAGAATTTGGATTGCCTTGATGATCATGAAAACAAAAACAAAAGAGTTTTATTCTAGCTGAATAAATAAAGAGATAATAAAACTTTCTAACTTTGTTTTCGTTTTGAATAAAATGTTAACGGAATTATGAAAGGCAGAAATGTTTTCTCAGAGGTGTAAGTGAAATTCATGGTATAAATTGGATTAAACAATGAATTTGATTGTCAAAACGGGACGTATTATGTCGACAAATGTAAATTAACTCACTTTTCAGTAGGTTCAGGTTGGTGGAGGCAAAATAAAACAATTCCAGAACGTAAGTCCTTTGTCCGGGAGAGCAAGCTTTGGAAAGGTAGTAAACCGTGAAGAATTCTTAAATACGATTAATTACAAAACCAAAATTAAAAACCTCGGAAGAACAAGTTTGAAAACAAACCTTTACAACACCTAAATGAATACCCCATTAAGGACTAATGAGTTCCTAAATCATTTCACTTCAATTCCACCGGGTTTGGCTTTAGCTTTGGCTTTTGCTTCGCTCTTACCCGGATGAGAATTATTGAATGGTACGCATTAGTATTTTAAAACAGATGATTGTAGGAAATGTCATTTAAATCGACAAAATTGTAATATAATACGAGGCTGTATCGAAAAGTACTAAAAAAGTTACTTCGTTTATCATATTCCAGGGATCTTGCGCGTTGTTTTCTTTTAGTCTTTAATGCGCCCTCAATTTTATTGATTTCTAAAGTGGGCTATAAAAAGAAATGCTTTTTATGGAATTTTTACTTTATATAATATTTCAACGTAAAAGATTACAAAGATACATATAACGCACAACAAACAAAAACCAATGTTTAAGTAATAGATTAGGTTCTCATAAATATCTTACCGATGAAAAGCATATTACATACGTCTCGATAGCGACCTTAAAAACAAACTCGCACGCCCTTCGAGATTTCAGATAAAAAAATTTTTATTTGATTTCCCCAACATTTATTTATATAAAAATTGAGAAATGGTTTTTAAAAGGCCAAATTCCGTTAAAAATACATTAACGTATTTAATGTTTATTCTTTATTCTCTCTCACACATATACATTTCGCTACTGACTGTACGAGTTTTCCTTTTTCCTTTTTCCCGTTTCTATTCGTCTCTCTTTTCGAGACCTCTTTTTTCCATTCTTTTGAAAAAGTGAGTTTAAGAAAAGAGGAAACTGTTGACATAATGCTTTGTGCGCTATTTCAAAGAAAATCTCAGGGAAGTTTGACGCCAAATTTCCTTTGATTGGGGATAATTATTTTACTTGAACGTGACGCACCAGATGGCGCTATTTATTTTAGTCTTTATGTTTGTGATTTATTTACTTTTGTCAGCCATAAAAGATTCTTAGACTGTTCTGAAGTTAAATTTAAGTACCCCCTTTTGTCTTCAAACTAGAAATTGAATTTTATTAAGAGTCTTCATCCTTTTTCTCCGAAAAAAAAGGAAGAAAAAGGAAAAACAATTCTTTAGTAATTTCCGCTTTACAAGGGCAAAAAAACATTTTCCCTTTCCGGCCTTCTTTTTTCAAAAACCAAAACATTTAGCGTTTACTTTTATTCAAAGCGTCTAATTTGGTAATTAATCCCTTTACAGTTTGAGGTATTTTATTCCAAAAAGCGCTAAAAACTAAACCAATTCGTTCAGAGAAATAGAATTCTTCTGAACATAGGACATTATTTATTAAAGGCAATTGCCCAATCACATTCTACAGAATTATATCACGGAATCCAACGTGGACGACGTAATCTGACCATCCTTTATTATCTTCGTGTAGCTGGTGTAAAATATTTCACCATTTAGGGGAGTAAATATACTCGATATATATTGGGGTGACAAAAAGGATCTTTTACTAACATTTAAAACGGCTTGGTACTAATTAAATTTATGTATTTTAATTATACAGAATTAATAAGCAAACATCCTTAGTATTTGATATAGAGTTAGAGTAATTGTCTTCATCTTGTACCTTCATTTTTTTAAATCCAAGACCGATTTTTTTTGTTTTAAATAGCAAGGGGGGTCAAAATTAAACAGTGCAAAATGTTATGTTTCATAAAAATGTGACAAAAATTGTCCATGAACATCAGATTAAAGCAAATCAAGCCATCAAATAAATCAAAAGTGATTTGTTTCAATTTGTCAAAATTCGTACAGTTGTCGAAAAATGTGCTGCCTAACTGAAACTAACAAAATTGAAATTTTGATGATAGTAGCGTATGGAGATAGAAGATGCAGCAGATGAAATTCATTGTAATCGTAAAACCGTATTATGCGAAGAATGAGGACAGTTTAACATCAGAAAAATACGTAGAACTTTTCAGCAACAAATTATTCCTCGTCATAAAGAATTGTTGGTTGTGTGTGTGACAGTTTGATTCCAATAAGATGGCACATCTCTCCATGTCGAACATTTTTCCACAAAGATGGATTGGAAGCGAAGACTAATTAAATGGCCAGCTAGGTCTTCTGATTTAAACCCATTTGGTTTTTCTCTTATGGAGACATTTGAAAAATAAAGTATACGTATACGGGGGATCAGGCAGCAATGAGATATGAAATGGCAAGCATCTCAACGTCTTGAATACTGCCAAAAAGTGAATGGTGAACTATTTGAGCACCTTCTGCAGAACAACAAATCCTAACCGCTACGAACTAAGGATTAGTTAACAAAATTCTCTTTTAGTTATTAAATTTTTTTTAGATAATTGTTTCTAGACATTTTCGTCACTCTCTATGTATATAACATAAATAACTACAGTATCTACAGGATAATATCCTATTCAAAATCTTATCCAATATTCTTATTATCTGCTGCATTTTGCTAAAGACCGTGGTGTAGTGAATAATATGTCACACGCTAGCACAAAACAAAGATGGCTCGCGTGTGTGGCGTTAATTTACGAGCTAACACAATGGGAATGAGAGCTGAATTATGAAACTGAACTGCAAGTGCACTTGAACTGATAATAAGTAATTAGTGTTGATAATATTGAATGGGGAAGTGTACTATACTAGCGCCGGATATCGTGCAATTCCACTCCGCATTTTATCTTTATCAACGGACTACTAACGCCTCTGTTTATTGTTTGTGACTAATTATTTACGTGTTAAAGAAATTCCGATGCAATCGTGTTTCCTCGCCGTTTATGTGACAGGCGCATCCGCCAAAATGGCATTTTCCAATTTTACGTTTTAATGCAAGATACAGAAAGGCTTTGTTTGTAACATTGAATTCGATCTAGGTAATTATCTAGAACCACCTCCAGCGTTTCCTCTTTTTTAACATTTTTTTATTTAGTCTAGATCATTAATAAAGTTGGATTTGGCGTACTTCTATTGTGCTACCCTGTTCGGATATCCCGATTATATCAACTTGCTGTTGGGATTTCTTGGCGTTCCCTTTTTGGTAAGTACATGCTAAAGGCGGGTCTATTTGGCTTGCCCGTTTGGATCTATGCTTCTGCATCTAGAACCAGTTTTCCCTAATTTCAAATTTATCTATCTACCGTTTCATATATTAATGAGATTCTCTGTTTCTTTGTTTAATCTAATAAAGTCGTCAGTATGTGTAAATCTGTTTACGAAACGTAGACGATTTGTTTTTATTTATAAAACGTATTGATATAAGAGGGGAAAGAAGTTTCTCGCAAAGTTCTCTCGTAAAAGTTGTTGAATTTCTTTCGTACTTTCCATGAAGTTTACCATTTGTTTATCAGTTGATTACTGCGAGTATAAGTTTCATGTTGTTAAAAAATTGTTTCCCGTAACTTACATCCTCTTTGTTTTCCCTCCCATTCCTTTCTTTTGATAAATTGTCTTTAACAAGTGAATAATACAACTACATTAAATTGACGACGTAAAGTTATCAGAAGACATAAAAATTCACGACTTCGAATGGCGTTATTTTCCACTCTATACGCGATATTCCAAGGAACTGGCGGCAACGGAAAAGGAAGAAGGCCTATATTCTGAAGCGATGGAAATAAAACCAAGTGGTAGTGCAAATTATATGTAAATCCTAATATGGCCTGTCTGTGGGGACTTTCTAAAGTTATTCAGAACTTAGACATATGTCTACTCGGTTTTCATTTACTCTGAATTATACTTTCTTTTGTTTCAACCCCTCTTTCATTCTACAGCCTTGCATTCATTACGTCATCCTCAATGTTGGATTCAATAAAATTTAAGACTGAATTTTCAAAGATAGTTTTATACGAGACGCGAGAATTAAATTAAAAAAAAAAGTTAACGTTAAAGCGAGCTTTAAATTGAAACAGTGGAAGCCTTTTCACCTTTTCCAATAATAAAAAACAGCTCTATGAGTTGAATAAAAAGACCTTTTCAAACAATGTAAAATTTGACAATACACAGATTTTTATTTCAGTTTAAAGGTTGTTCAAAAAAAAGCTACCCTCTGCTAACAAATGCAGCCACGTGATAGCTATACATAAATCAATTTTATGCCTGAAGGGGTATCGTTTTATTTTTTTCCAAATAACAAGTTTGTCTTTGAATGCTTTACATTTAAAAAAATATAATTAAGTAAAACGGAATTTTTTCCGGAGGTGGCATATTTTTCGATGATTAAAAATTTGATGGAATATTACAAGGGACAAAGACGCGCCAAAGACGTAAAAACTTCAAAGTACAGCCTTATGGATAAAGTAAAACTGCATAATCCGTAGAGCAAATAGAGTTAACAACTTTCTCTATTAACACTTTAAAAACTAATTTAAAGAACATAATATTTGAATATTTTTTTCCATCATTTCTGAAGTAATTCCAACTTCTTTTCTTTCCTTCTCACTTTGTGCTTCTAGAAGTTTTCGTCTTATCGATTTCTATTCTACATACCATGCCTTATTAAATTAAATTATATCCTTTCATTTTTAAAATGGTTAGTTTTGCTGTGCCGCGCAGCAAAAGTTTTCATTCTCGGGACGACTTCGAAAATGAATTGTTGTAGTTTGGGCGAAACGTCACGCAGTTGAACGAGTTAATTGGGTGTATTAATCACTTTTTATTGGTAATTCCCGGAATTGTTATGCCGTAAAGTGTTAGCGCCAATTTAATTTCGGGCTTGTAATTATGGCAAGTCTTTTCGTTTCAATTTTCAAGTTTAGCATCGATTTCGGGATTTTCATTTTTCCTTTTATCAACAATAAGAAAATCTTACGTAGAAAGAAAAACAAGCACTTTCTTTACTCTATCTTCAATTGTTCCTTTGTAACCACTGTATTTTTCTGAAAACTACTTACAAAAGCAATAGCAAATATATTTTTTAAGTTAATTAATATTATGCAAAATGATCAACTACTTTGGCAAAGTTTGTTAGTATAAAAGATACCAAAAAAGTGATGAAAGCAGCACATTACTACAAAACTAATTGGGTTTGTCAATTGACTATTAACCAGGTAGTGACTGGGGATGAAACAATGATTTTATACCACGATTCTCTGTTAAAAAAAAAAAACGTTGGGGTGGCGCAAACACAAAAACGTGTTGAATTTTTTGGTATAGCGAGAGCAACAGACGTCAGTTAAGAAAACCTATCATTGAGAAATTCCAAGGAAAGCCTGTACCAGGTGTCTGGCTCTTGCACAAAAATGTTCTTATTCACACAGCTGCAATGTCGAAGTCTATCGTGTTCATGCGTTAATTAAACGATCTATAAAGTGTTTTAAAACAGCAAGGGATTATATTGAAAAATAGCAATATATTGTATAACATTATTACCGACGATACCACCCCGAACATTTAGGAGTCGACTCGTTTGATTATGCATAATTGTGTAGCATGGATTTATTGTGGAATAATAATATAAATTACCTTTATTAACACATCCGCTTTTATGTGAACTTGCCTCGACCCAAAAAGTGCATTATAAATAACAAAACTGTTAATAAAGGCCTTTATGGAATACTTTTTTTATCAATAAAAATTAAAATATCTGCAAAACTATTAACTTATAGGTACATAGGGAATATTTGAGGGAAGTAAAACTATAACGACGTTACTCTTTGGCGTTGATATAAAATATAAAATAACCCATTTAAAAAGTAGAGAGAATATATTTGTGAAAGTACATCGATTTCAAAGCATACAAATGATTAATTTTATTTTGTTATGTTGGTAATATGCAAGACTGATGTACTGACTGACTGATGTAATCTGAGAAAAGTGAGGATTCTAAATTTAAAATAAAATACAGAATGTTCTATTTAAAAAATATAACTTTGATCTAGCGGGATATTAACATCCTGTATATTTCTAAATAATTTAACAATATGAAGCTTAAGCCTTAAGATTAGTTTTTGATTGCAGTAAATTAATATTTTTTACATAGTTTTGTATTGCAGATTTAATGTCAGTGCAACACTTCACTATCGTTTCTAAAAGATTAATATGTTGCCAAACAAGGAAGAACATGCAATACAAAAAAGAATTAGCATTTAAGTAAAATAAATGAATTTATTACATTTTTAATAAAATTAATGGATCTATTACATAACAATCAAAATTTAGCACGCCATTGCAATAATCTAATAAATTCCAGCATAATAAATAATAAGTGCCTTCGACAGCAGTGATCACGTAAATCGAAATATTATTTTTGATTGTATTGCTACATTTTCGACGATATTTGTTTTTAGAGATAGAGGATAGGTTTGAATTTCACAAAATTGCCGAATTTTGGTTTTCTTATGAACCCGAAAAGAAAATTGGGATAAAAAAAAAATTAAGAAAATTTATCATAATTCCACTTAGATTTTAGAATTTAAATATTTTTTTAGTTTAAATAAATTCGTACACCTTTTTATTATTTATTTATATCTTATAAATGAATATTTTTAATATCAAATTTACTCCTTAATTCTTTTTGTATACCTTGTATTAAATTTTTACTGATATCGTCTTAAAGGTATTATATTTAATTAATATATCACGATCTGACGTCTACTTAATACGTACTACAACACGCCACTGGTAAGCAGTGGAGCGTAAAGTAGCCCTAAGACTTAGGCTTTGCGTGCCCTGCCTACATTAATTCCATTAAAATTATCTTCTATTCCTTATAGGTGTGAGTTATTTAAATTTTGTATCTCCGGCAAATTTATAGCGAGAATATAAAGAAAATGGTCCTATATATATATATATATTATTCGGAAGCCTTTGAACGTGAAGGCATCTAAATTATTTTAATTAATTAAATTTTCATATAAAAGATATTTTGTTAATCGTATTCCCGTGACATTAAAAACAATTCACGCTTCCTATTTTTAGAATCGGAACACAACGCTAACAATATTTCGAACATGCCAATTTCATCAATTCAACTGGATCTGTTTTCGACGGTTTTCGAGATATCGGCATTTAAACCTCAGTTAACTTCTCTTTATCCCTACGTTATTTTTCGACAATTTTCTGAACAAGCTAATTAATTATTTAAGCGAAAAATATTTATTATATATTCAGCAAGCGCCCTCGAATAACCGTAAGCAGTTTTCTTTGGCGAAATTAACTACCACAAAATTTCGAAAAATATTCAATCTTTTCACATTAGAAATTCCTGCTCCAGTAGTATGTTCCTGGATAAAACCAACTCATAGAATCGATTTCCATTGCTCCTATTCCAATATTCCCTTTATATTTCGAGCTATAGCTTAATGAAGTTGAAAAATACCATTTAAAATTCTGCAAATTTCAATTAACATTAATTTACGAACTGGATGAGATTTAGATCTTTTTTATTTTGATTCACCTCGTCGAATTCCATTACATAACCTTCAATCGACTAAGCCTCGCAGTTAGAAAATTATAGGGAAATGAAGAAAATATAAAAAATAATCCATTCGAGTTTGATATTTTAAGCAACTTGCCGTATAGAATTTGACTTGCTAAGTACTAATTTCGGATTTCTTTGATGAAATGTTAAACAATATTCGCTTGGTTCTAATTATTTATTGAGGAAATCAAGCGATGTGGATTAACCTTCCACGTTTTACGTTTTGATCAGTCTTTAGAAACCCTTCTGAAGAAGCTGACAGTATGACCAATCAATCAAGAGTAAACTCTACGATATCGCAACACTCAGGTAGATTATTTTAGAATAGACGACGGCCGTGAAAGCCTACACTTAACCCAAGTATTTGTTTAAGCTAAAAATACAATCATATCGGTTTTCAAACCATTGCCAACATTGGAGGATTCTCGACTTTGCGTACTAGGGCTCTAATAAAACTTCTTTTAGATAAAACTTGCTTTTTGGAGTTAACTCGCAAAAAAAAAATATGAAAAAAAAACAAATTTTGAAATAGACATTTTCATGCTTCTAAATTTTTTTAAAGTTTTATGGAAAAAAAATATCAATTTAATGATTGCTCCGATGGTTTTTGAAGTTATTTTAAGATACTCCTATTACTTGTATTGTAGGATTTTAATATAGCATTAAAAGAACCACAACAGTATTCTACGTTCAGGTTATTTTTGTTCGGAGATACACACAGAGTGCCTATTAAATGCTTACGGTGGCATGTTTTGTCTCCGTTACCTTTATTAAAATTATTCTTGGAGATTTATGAGACAATATAGTAGACATATATTCTTCCATGTCAGTTACTAAAGTCTAAAATGAATAGATTTAACATCGCGCGACATTTCCTCCTCTCGAGTATTTTTTATATTCCGTATTCTAAAGAAAGGAGAGCAAAAAGGCTATATTTCTGACGAAGTTACGAATCTATAGTTTGTATATACGGGCAGACGTTGAAGATAACATAACAATCCCTGAAACGAACATCATAACAGGGACGATTACAAGTAAGAAAACGCGGTCTCCAAAGAATTATAACCATTAATTTAGCAGCACCTATTTATACTTGTTGGCGAAGTAACAGGATGAGTAAGGGTTTACATTTATCTCAGATAACAATACCGTGGAAAAGTAGCTGACTCACACACTAGCAGAGGGACTATGCCAGGTTCAGCAGGCAAAACTAACAACTAAAGAACTTGGCTTGTATTTTAGAACAGGAAATGGATCAAACTACCCTACATACTGTGACGTTATTTAAAATGTAAAAAAGTGAATTTTGAAACGTAAATAATACATACTATCACCATTATTATACAGAATAGAGATACAAGCTCTACACCTACTTTTCTTTATTTAATACGGTAAATAAATTTTATCTACTCACGTCACATGCGTTATTTTTTCAGTATTTTCAGGAGGCGAAGCGGCTCATGCAGTGAAAAGATTTACCGGTTTATACACTGGTCCTTATTTTGATCCTTCCACAACCACAAACATAACAACGCAATTGGGTACCCACGCTTACCTGCCGTGTAAAGTAAAGCAGCTTGGAAATAAATCAGTTTCCTGGATAAGGAGGAGAGATGCTCATATATTAACGGTCGATAGGTTCACGTTTATTGCCGATGATCGCTTCCAGGCATTTCTAGTCGAGCCCACAGATACGTGGACTCTTCAAGTTAAATATGTGCAAGCTAGGGATGCTGGTCAGTACGAATGCCAAGTTAGTACGGAGCCAAAGATGAGCCATTTTATTACATTGAACGTAGTTGGTAAGTTAAGAAGAATTTTAAAAAAATTGCCTTACGCGGATCGATTTTAGATCCATTTATTTTGTATTTTCATTAATGATACAACTCAGAGCGTCAGTTTGTGGCTACAGCAAGAAATTCTCATACATAATTACATTTATCAGGATTATGGTTGTAATCTTAGATAAGGGATTAACATTGAGACCACATATTCAAAGTCCTCAGACGTCACGTAATTAATATCTTGCAATTGAAACAATTTATCATGTTTGGACAATAAATTTAGTGTAATAAGGTGCCATGAGGTATAAGATGTACTGCTTTTCTCAATAGAATTAATCATTGGCTAAGAGATAATACTTAGCAAAATTTCTATATTCATAATAACCTATTAAGGCAAAAAGAATTCTTTTAAATATTTATATTTAACTGTAACTCTTTGAGATGAATATATACAGGGTGTCCTAGTGCGTGAGTGAACGATAATTCCTTTTCTGGGCAATTCAAAGAAATTTTTTTCAAATAACAAATTTTGTCCTCATATACCGAGTGTTTAGTTTCGCAGTAAACGAGTTTAGTTTTTTAAGTGGATCAATCTGTATATTATTACATTATTGGGTGTCTCTATTCAATATTATCCTACATCCATCTATCTTAGTTTTTGAGATAATTTGAAATTTTTGGAGAATTCCCCTGTTTCTTTAACGGCCTCACACCCTATAACGGTGACTCAAATTTTATCACCGGTAATATATCGACCAATTTTTTATATAAGCCGTCCTAGAATTTTTATAAACATCTCCAGATAACTGGATAGTATGAAGCTGTGCAAATAGGCTTTTCATATAAAAACACAGTGCTGGGGCGAAATACTATAAGTTTTTGTTTCGCTAATGATATTTAATAAGAACTAATGCCTACACGTTATCTTTTCTGGTACAATTCCGGCGTCTACTCAAAGTAATCATAATTTTCCTACATACGTCGTTTAGCAAGTTAGCAAGCACGTATGAATAATAAACAGCAAAAATAAGCAGACAAAGAGTAAAACACAAATGGGTTTATTTAAAACATTACAAACTAAGTTTCTTCAGCAGTAAAAAAATATGATCAAAACATATTGAAAGTTGTTTAAAAAGTTTGGCAATTTAGTTAAGTAGAGATGTTTACGAAGAAAATTTTTTGATGAATTTCTTAAGACAATGCCTAACAAAATATTACTGGGGAAATGTTCAATAAAAAAAATATATATAAGGAATCGTATTACAATTTATACAAAAGAAAACGGCTCGCTTGGAATATGTTTAAATTTTAAACATCTTTCGAAAAATAAGCGTTTATTTATTTCAGCAAAAACGTATCTGCATGGCCTATTTAGTTTATTAAATTACAAGAAATTTAAATAGTTATAAACAAATCTAGAACAATTTCTTCATCAGATTTTTGAAAAATATACAGAAGCATTTAAAAAATTAAAGCAGCATGAATCAAAAATTGCCATCTTGTAAACGCAAAGAAATTACCTTCCACTCACGCACTAACTGGACATACTGTATACATTTTTGAACAGAAATAAATTTATAGAATATTCCAAGGCTTATATAATCGACTTCGCACTTCCTTTGTAACGTTGGGATTTTTTAATAAATTACCTTTAAATGTTGTCAATTGCATTTAAATAAATAAAATAAAATATAGAGTTTTGTGACGTAGGACTTTTTGTTTCAATATACCACGATAATAAAGTATTATATCATTTAAATTTATTTTATTTTTGTCTTCTGACCTACGTTGATCTTACTAGAATAATTATTATTAACCGATTTATTCCAGTTCCTAAAATCGAGATTATGGGTGAATCTGATATTTACGTAAAAACTGGAAGTCCAGTAACGCTGAAATGCATCATCACTCAATCCCTAGAGGAACCGGCTTATATTTTCTGGTACCATGATGGTGAAAGGGTTCTTGGGTACGATCCGTCTATTTTGGAAATTCGAATGGAACGGGTTAGAGCAGACACTACCATTGGAACTCTGCAAATCCACCATGCCAGACCTGAGGATTCCGGAAATTACACCTGCAGTCCATCAAATTTAGATTCGGCTAGCGTTCTCTTGCATGTCTTAAATGGTACCTATTTATCTATTCCGACTTAGCCTAATGATTTTAAAAATTTGTTGAACTAGGTGAACATCCCGCTGCAATGCAACGCGGTAAGAATTCTGCATCTCCAATTCCGGGTTGGCCCCACTTGTCTATGGGTCTAGGTCTTGGTGCATGTACATCTCCAAGGTTTGCCTTTGCTATCGCACTATCCGTCGCTGCTATGGCTGAGCTTTTAGTGACATAAGCAGAATAAATATGGCGGTTGAAAATGTAGCGGCTTACAACAAGGTTGTCTGCATTCTCATTTTTTCATTTTTTAATCTAAGTTACATATTCCATTCAATTGTGTGTGACACATTCGACGTTAAAACAAGAAAAAAAGACGCAACATATACTGTGTATAAAAAAAACTAATTTTAAGTAGAATTCCCAGATCAAAGAAAAAATCTTTGTACAAATTTGCTCAAATAAAAAAAAAGAGGAGAAATATGTTATAATATTATAAGAATGAGAATATAAAATTTGCTACGTATATACTATTATACTTTAGATTATTATCAATTTATGCTCAAGTTAATTAATTTTAATTTCATTTCAATAAAGGTATTATCGAACGGAACTTATATACAGGATTACTCGTTTAATTAAACCCGATGAACTAACAAAGAAAGCGTAAATATGAGAATTTAGAAGTTATTATCCTTACTGTCGCGTTTAATTGATTGTTATTCAAGTACAAGTGGACCAAACACTAGAAGCACCTCGAGAAATTCGTTTACTTTCTCCCAATTCCTCTGTAAGGGAATTTCAAAGCCTGTATTAAAATGTCAACAATCCGCCGATCTCGTGAAATTCCGCATTATTATTTTAGTTATTAACACAGGATATATTCTAAAATTTCGTATTTATCTCTTTATACAAGCAGCATATTTTTTAATATTAAATTATTTATGAATATACTATCTTTAGTCTTTATAGGTCCTTAAAGTTAACTTAACAAACATGTGCCAAAATTCTTTACAAAGAATGAGAGAAGATATGTTATAGGTACTGTGAGAATATTTTGTAGGTATAACTATGGGAATATGCAAGAAGGGTTGAGCACTTTTTTAAACAACGAAATAATACAGGAATGAATCGCATATATGCCGCAAGGTAACGTGTTAAGACTTTTAACAAAAAAAGGCAAAAATAATGTTTTTGGGTTTGGTAGGCCGCTACTGAAAGAAGGCCGCCTAAAAATTCGCAATTTTTTATATCTTGAATAATAATAATGATAATAATAATGAATGTAACTAACAAAATATAACGAGTTGTTCGTAATGTGTTGAAATAAGAAAAAAAACTACAAAAAAAGATATTAAAAAAAGAATAAAAAAAAAACATCTTGCGTTACCATTGTTTGCTGTATGTTAACTTTGAGTGTTTTGTTTGTACATACTGTTAAAATAAAAAAGGGCACATTATTCCAAGAATGTGAATCATTTTAAGCCTAATTAACTGTAAGGTGTGATTAAAAATAGTTAAGAATAGTTAGTCTTAAATGTAAAATTGATAAATAATATATCATTCCAGTCGTATTCCAAGAGAGGGTACCAACTAAAAAAAAATTGTATAAAATATTTTTACCTTAATTGTGTTTAATTTTTGAATTCTGTAAAGACGATATTAAAAAAAGAAAACTCCATGTTATAATATCGATACCTACTTTACATGACAAAATAATAAGCTTCTCTAAGAAAAAACGTTCCAGATACTGTTACTAGCATTCATGATGAATAAAAAAAAAAACAAAAACAATGTATTAACAACAAAAATCTACTGTTACTTAAATATGTGAAAAATATTAGCCATAGGAAAATTTTTGTTTTCTGTTTCAATAATATATTTAAAAGTCATTGATTGGTGTATAATGATAAGACAGAATGTATCCCATACTTTATGTTAATAAATCGTTAATAATAAAAAAAGATACCCAGTACTGTTTTACTTATCCCCACTCGTACTAAGCATCTTTTAACATCATAAGAAAAATCCAATAATAACGCTAGCGAACAACGCTAAAGTATCGGCACACTCCGCACCACACAAGTTTAATAAACAATTAATCCTGGACAACCTCTAAATCTAACATGCCTGTTCTATCCCTACTTTGAGAAAAATATTATTTACAAATACTTACTTTTACCGCCTAAATACCGTAAAACTAAGACATACGAAAAAATACGTATTCCGTAAGTAAGCGCTGTAAAAAAATCAATTTTAATTTGCTCGTAAAAAAGTAGATATTCATTAATTTGAAAGTCCAGGCGTATTTGTTGTAAATGAATTGAAAAAATCTAGAAAAGAAATTAAGTGGAATTTTGGCGAAACAGAGGCCTTCATCATATATAATGCTTGCTGATTTAGTTGGTTTTTAAATACAAATTTGAGTTACAAATATGCGATATTTCCTTATGTTTTATGAATAAACCCGGATATTCCGTTCAGAGAAGCACGTTACTTTAATTTAAAAAGGTCACTAACTCAAACTATGAGCGAAAATTTACATAAATGTAATTGCATCAATTTGAAAGTATTTTTTTGGGCTCAGGGGAAGGCCACATGAGTTATTCTTAACAATAAAGAAAAAAAATTAATACAAATTTGGCTTTATACTTAAAAAATATAAAAAAAATATTTGGATACGTTAAGAAGTAAACTGATAACAATGTTTTAATTACAAAAGATCCTATTATTTACATAATAAATTTTGCCAGGTTTTCAAAAATATATTCAAATATGACCGGGAGCGCCATCTGTAGTGTAGTAACGGAAGCGGTGATTGAAAATTGAGGCAAGAAGAGGATTTTTTAAAATAATAATAAATATGCAAACTTCCTGTTTGTTTTTATTAATAACAATCTAAATAAACAATCAATGTTATGAAAAGTGTTCTTTTTTCTTAAATAATATGTAGATATATAATTATACAATTCATGAAAATTAGGGATCATTTTCCAAGGTTGATTAAATCGTTAATTCAATTAAAATTTTGAATTGTTAAAATATATTCAGTTCTAAAAAAAAAGCCGAAATAAATATCTAAATATAAACGATTTTTCAAAAATATTCTTACTAATAAATAGTTCATTCAACTTTATTCATTCCCGTACACATACCGCCATCTATTTATAATTATTTCTCGATTAACTTTATTCGTGGTTTTTAATGCTTAGTGGTACTTATTTTTTTTGATGTAATTTTTATTTTATTGTTCTTTCGAGGAATGGACGTTTCTGAATTTAATCATAGAGCGAAGAAACGTATAAAAGAAGTTAAAAAGAAGGCCAGACCAGGTTGGTTTCATCATAGACATAACCTAACATACCCATCTAATGTTCGTATGTAAAATACTCTTATTTTATTTCTGTAAACAATCTTAGAACTAAATACGAAAGAATTGTGGGTCCATCAGCATTACTCAAATGACTTCGAGAGGTTTTGGGAATTTACAGATAACTGTGATAGGATCAGCGAATCAGAATGTACCACGAGAGATTTCATATCGAACTATGAGCTTCCATACAAGCCTGTTGTTATACTCGGATGCCAGAAGGATTGGAAGGCAAAGCAGAAATGGACTTTGGAGAAGCTAGCGAAGAAATATCGGAATCAGAAGTTTAAGTGTGGAGAAGATAACGAAGGTTATAATGTAAAAATGAAAATGAAATATTACATACATTATATGCTCAATACAAAAGATGATAGTCCCCTTTATATTTTTGATAGTAATTTTGGAGAGGTAAGTGCCTTATTTTCGTTTTAGAATAGTTTTGGTTAAAATTTTGCTTTGTTTCGCAAGCATGAACGTCGAAAAAAACTTCTGGACGATTACGAAGTTCCTAAGTACTTTCGGGATGATTTATTTAAATACACAGGTGAAAATAAACGACCACCATACAGATGGTTCGTTATGGGACCTTCTAGGTCAGGAACTGGTATACATATTGATCCGTTAGGTACAAGTGCCTGGAATGCTTTGTTATCAGGACATAAAAGGTTAGTTTGTAAAATAAATAGATCGAATAAATCATTAGTACTAAAATTACATTTAAATGTGTCTAGAAGAATTTTAATATATTTACTATCATAGATGGTGCCTATTTCCTACACAAACACCAAGAGAGTTACTCAAAGTTACTGGTGCTATGGGTGGTAAACAACGCGACGAAGCAATCACTTGGTTTAGTATTATTTATCCGAAAACAAAAGAACCTAGTTGGCCAAAAGAATACCAACCGATTGAAATCTTACAGAAACCCGGAGAAACTGTCTTCGTACCTGGCGGTTGGTGGCATGTAGTTTTAAATTTAGACACAACGATTGCAGTCACGCAGAATTTTTGCAGCCGCACAAACTTCCCTGTAGTGTGGCATAAAACAGCTAGGGGTAGACCGAAACTATCCAAGAAATGGTTAAGAGTACTACGAGAAAAGGAACCACGTCTAGCTCAATTAGCGGAAAGAATAAATTTAGAACAACCTTCTGGAGTTGCATCAGATAGTTCAAGTAGTTCATCAAGTTCAAGTTCGGATTCGGAAAATACCATGTCTGAAGATGACGATAGTGGACAAGAATCCTTGACCGCTAAGAAGAAAAGAAGAAAATCGGATGCAGATTCTGGAAGGAATCGAAAATCTACTAGAAGATATGTAAGTCACCTTAATTGATTTTTATAAATATTTTATCCTGTTTGTTCCATACAGAGTAACGATTCGACCATTTCGTGGATAAATTCCGAGCATGCACCATCTATATCACCTCAAACCACAGAACCAAACGTAAATCAAACAGTTGTAAATTCATAATCGATATTATCTCTGTTTTAATCGAAGTATTCCCATGATTTATTGTAAAGTTACCAACTTTTCCTTTTTAAGAGAATTTCTTATATATGTACTTTCTTTATTTAAACAGAGGACGAAAACTGTACATTCTCTCCTCTATTTATATTATAATTAATTGAAATAGTTAATAATATTAATTATTTCAACATATTTAGTATCATGTAATAGAGAAAATTTTATTTTATTTTACTGCTATTAATTAAATATTAATTTTATTTACTTCACATACAAAACCGAATTATGTATTATTTTGTTGACGTTATACTAGTTGCTGGTGTCTATGGGTTTCATTTGACGTATTCTAGTTGAATTTATTTTTAGGTAATATTATCAAGATCTTACAACTAAAACGTACATTTGTTATACTAAGATTTCACAAAAAACGTTGCCCTATTACTCGTATTAATCTCAGACACGATGTGTAATGTATTACATAAACAATCTATGTGTACGTTCTAGTTGTAAACTTTCACAATTGTAGATAAGAATATTTAATAAGCGCAGAAAGAAATTAATTAAGAACACATCTTCGAAAAGGTGTAATTTATGTATCATAAATCTCGAATAATGATAATACTACTTAATTAACATCGTGTTGCATAAGATCGTATTGTAAATAAAGAACAATATATGCAAATTCTAAATATAGTTTTTAGTGAAAAATTCTATGTAACTGAGACTGTAACTTTTTAATTTTACAATTGTGATACATGAATTACTATAGAGTATTACTTTAAATGTGATAATACATCTTCTTTATTGTTGTTTTTAAGTCAATTCTATCCGTAATCAATTTTAATCAAGATGCAAGTGATAAGGTTTTGGATAGATTCAAACGAAAATATCTCAAAATCACCTGCGTACGAAAGAACAACGTATAGAATTAATTTTTCAGTTTCCCTTCTTTATGACGTTTCGAACACTTTAACCTTCCAACAAGAGTACTTAACTCGTTTCTTAGTGTAGCTAAATTAAATTTGAATATTCTTAAATCCAAGGAGTGGACATTTACGGGTCTTTTAGAACCAAACATAGCAATAACATTACACAATAGGTGCCTATGAATTTAAAGCAATCTGTCCTGAGGCCAACGAAGGTCCTTTATGGCTATTAAAGTGTTAGAAACTCCACTTTTCGTAGTATCAATAGTTACAAGTATGGATAATTTAGTCTTTAATATTCTATACATTAATTTAACACGTAAACTATCAGCAGATACACCAATAATATCAAAAATATATATATATATATATATATATTCTGTTCCGTTATACAATGTGTGATCTACTATAGTGCCTAAATTTTTATATTCGGACAAGTGTTGTACCCTTATAAAAGAACTCGAAGACTAATAAAACACGCTACATGTAATATTCGAATTGTCATTCCCTTTTCAGTTGGATTTTTACGTCGTAATTAAATTATTACTTTCCTTTTCAATCGATATCGGATTATCTAGTGCCAATGACCTAAATTTAACCACGCCTGTAAACGTTAAAGGAGACGAATAAAAGAGCTTGTTTATCGTGCAAAAACTATCAAAACAAACTCCGAAGAATAAGAAAAGTCTATGGCAAGTCGATATAGAACAATAACAAAAATAAATAAAATTAAAGTGTATTCACACATGCAGGGATATAATTATACATAACGTACATACATTTATATAAATACATTATTTCAATCAATAAAAGTATTATAATGACATTTATGTTAAATTCTAAGTTAAAAGAATTGTAACCACGTATATGTGTGCCTTTTGCCTTGGTAGAAGTTTTTAAAATAAATTATAAATGAAATATTACGCTATGTTTTATTTAATTTAATACTAACTTGTTGATTCTCCTATAAATAACGGAAGGGTAAAAGTAAGTATATAGATACCTGAACTAATATATTATGACTTTGGACAAAATCATAATTCGCCGAGGAAAATTACATTAATTTAAATAAATATAAACGAACCCAACCGCAGAATAAATAATTTTTTCAAGTTAAGAATTTGGTGCGCCTGCTTTTCCGCATCTAATGACAATTGACAGACGTCTCTGTCAATTTTCCTGTTTGTTTTTGTTTTCTAATTTTGTTCTAATCAGAAATGTTTATTACAATAATTAAAGAGTGAATTAGTGTCTTAACCCTCTACATCGTGGATAAATTAAACGCAAATAATGTAGAAACGTACATATTCTAAATATACTAATCAATTTCCTGTTATTAAACATGGAAGAGTTAGCAGAAAATAGCCAGGAGGAGAACTCGTGTGAATCAGGAGATGCGGATGATAAACCACAAAATAGAGCAAAGCAAAAGAAGAAGGCACACCAAAACAGTTGTAAGAAACCAAGCAAACACTTGCAAAGTCAGGAGATGACGGGGGAAACATCTCAGAGTCCCGGATATAATTGGCAGGCCAATTTCTCAACGATGGCATCTCGATTGCGTTTTTTACTCTTCAATCCGCTCATGTCAGATGTAACATTCGTAGTAGGTGCTCAAAAGGAAAAAATACCAGCTCATAAATTCATATTGTCAATTAGTAGTTCAGTATTCGAAGCTATGTTTTATAGTTTACTAGCAAATCGCTCTAAAGAAATAGAATTGCCTGATGTGGAACCAGCTGCTTTTAAAAATTTATTACGCTTTATATACTTGGATCAAGCATCTGTTGGGCCAGAAAATGTCATGACAACGTTATACACTGCCAAAAAATATTCGATACAGAATCTAGAGAAGCACTGCGTGGAATTCTTGGAATGCAATCTGTGTGGTGAGAACGCATTCTTATTATTATCTCAAGCTAGACTTTTCGATGAATCTAAGTTGATATTAAATTGTCTAGATGTTATCGACAAAAAGACTCAAGATTCGTTAAACTCAGAAGGATTCTTGGAAATTGATTATGACACGCTACAATTTGTACTAGAACGTGACACTTTAAGAATACGAGAGGTTAGACTATATGAAGCAGTTATCAAATGGGCAGATGCTCAATGTATACGTAAGGGTTTAGAAGGGAACAATGAGAATCGTAGGGAGGTACTGAAGAACACAATTAATTTAATACGTTATCCTCTGATGAGTATCGAAGAATTCGCTGCTGGACCAGCTCAAAGTGGACTGCTAACAGACTCGCAAATTGTAAGATTATTCCTGTATTATACACTAAATCCTAAGCCAATGACAGAATTCTCAGATACACCGAGATGTTGTATGACAGGACGTGAATGTATTATAAGTAGATTTCTCGAAGTTGATAGCAGGTGGGGCTATAATGGAACAAGTGATAGGATACGTTTTCAAGTTGATCGAAGGATATTCTTAGCAGGATTAGGATTGTATGGCTCCATACATGGCTCACAAGAGTATGACGCTACCATACAAATTGTACATACGCATTCAACTAACGTAGTTGGCTTTAACAAGACGAAATTCAGCTGCGATGGTTCTAATCAACCGTTTAGGGTTATGTTCAAAGAACCAGTTGAAATTATACCTAACACGAGCTATATTGCTATTGCCACGTTAAAGGTAATATTGATTTACTAAATTTATCATTTGATTAATATTTTTCGATATCCTAGGGCAATGACTCATACTATGGAACTAAAGGTTTGAAAAAGATCTGCTTACAATGTAGTAAAGGTGAACGTGTCACTTTTCAATTTTCCTACGCTGCTGGGAACAATAACGGAACTTCGGTTGAAGATGGACAAATTCCAGAGTTTATATTTTATATATAATTATTAATATACGATCTGCGCATGACAGTAGGTCCTTTGCCGATTGACCGATTATATGTCGAAGTACATAAATTGAAATTTACGCTTTTTTTATTCTTGCATATACTTGTTATGAATTAGATACTGGATATATAATCATAGAATTGATTGGATTTAACTGCCATCTATTACTCAAATTCTAATTTTTATATTCTTTACATATATATATACATATATAAATAAAAATCATATTTTATGACTAATGTGCGGACGATTTAATCTACTACTGACTATGCGTTATGGGTAGCTGCCGTACTAACACTAACTACTAAAATAAAGTTATAAAGTTAACTTTCGCATTTTCGTAAACTATAAACCTCATGATTCATAGGCAATAGGAGCCTAAATTATCCGCATTATGACTACTAAATGTATCTGTTCGGGACAAAATGATTTTTAGGCCTGTAATCAATAGTTTTTATGACTATTGAAAGTAGTAATTAAATAAATTCTATAAAAAAATAATCGTTATAATAACGATTTACTGAAGAAAATGATGTTGTCTTTTATCTTCTGTTCCGCGTTCAGGACAAATTGATATTTTGAAGCGAAAAGATCCTATTTCTAGGTATCATAAATATTTTTTCTTTAAAAACGCACATTTTTATCATAGAATGAAGAAAGCTGAACGGGTTGAATTTTAATTTAACATAATTTTGAATATAGATAAGGTTGTTAGTATGATCACAGAATCACCTTATTTAATTGGATACATATATCAGATCTTTTTGTGATCAACTAAAAATCCTCAGAACACTCGGATGTAATCAACACATGCGAAATGATCCACCGCCGCATTTGTACATCCAGTGGCGGAAAATTTAAAGTAGAACACGTATTTTAGGATACTTCAATTTTAGTAGTAATAAATGGATAATTAAATAACTGCAAATTTAAAAGAAAAAAATCTATCTATATTTCATAGTAAAGTACTTGATAACAAGACTGAATTTAATCTTGAGGAAGAACAAGAACTTGGATTGTCGCAAAGTTTAGCAAAAACCAAAATATATAAAAAATATGTGAAATCATTAACAAATAAGAAATGTGTGATTCAGAATTCGTCATGATATGTTTTATTCAGATTGACTTCTGTTTATTTTGTTTTTAGGGATACGGTAATTGAAAACAAAAGACAAAATGAACTATTATAACCGTTATTTTTTGTCTAGAATTCCTTTAATTACTTTTAATAATTATAAAAACTATCGATTATGGACCTGAAAGTCGTTATGCCCTGAACGGATACACTTAGTAATTTTATGTAAGGTTCAGTATGTATATTGCATACAACATTTGTATTTATTTATGTTTTATTAAATAAATTTATTTATTCAGATTATGTTATATAATATTGATCCCCACAAAAATCCACTTTTTTCCCCATAGTTCCCTGTACGCGTCACGTGAGATAGCGAGTGGTGGGAGTGAGTTCGCGCAGCAGCAAAAACGCATTGGAATTGGTTTCGCTTAAAGTTTCAAGACATCATAGACTAATATACATCTAATATTTAATGTATAAATATGTATTAAAGATGTTGCAAATCCTAGGTCATAGAATTAATTTATTTATATGCGTACATGTAAATTAATTTATAGTGTATTGGTTAATGAGCGGGACGGCTGTTTCAAGGATACGAATGATCCACATTCTCAACCGGTGATCGAATGATGTGAGAAAGCTCTAAAACTAACAGGCTTGTTCTATCATCTCTACTTTCGAAAAAAATATGTACAAGTACCTACTTTTATCAACTACGTACCTTAAAACTAAGACGTGCGAAAAATATGGAATACGGACAAATAAACCGAAGGGTCTAGCCCGAGACATAAAAACATATGCAAGGTTTACCCCAGTAAATCTAATAGAACTGAACACGACAACGGTTCGTTCTCTCTATTCATTAGATTTTTGTTGCTTTTTATGTAAACCGTCTAATTCCCGCGGCGAAGTTACATTCTTAATCAATTTCAAGTTTTCTAATTTAATATGCCCGGTTTCGATTATGTGTTGGGCTACACTTGACGAGTGTATTCTACCGAAGCGATAACACTTGATATGTTCCTTAAATCTGATGCCTATCGCTTTCTTCGTTTGACCAATATTTTATATATTATATATATTTTATTACAGTCACTGCATGCAATTTTATAAATTCTCGACGTTTTTTGTGTGTATTGATTTATTACTAACAATGTATTGAAATACAGTTCTTTAAATAACACACATACATATTTTGAAGCGCGAGTACATACATTTCACGTTTTCGAAATTTCGCGCCAACTAACAGTAAAACACTATGCATTAATAAATAACAGGAAGGGTGCTATTGATGACGCAGACTGTTCCTGTCGATAGTGTTTTGGATGAATAGAAATTATTATCGGTTGATAAAGATTTACCAAAATATGATGAAAATGAACAATGAAACAAAACAAAATGAAAAGTTTTTTGGAGGAATATGTTTAAATGGAAAAGAAATAATGTTGAATTAAAGTATGGGCAATGCTTGTCAAGGCCATTTTATCACTATTAGACAAACTGATCTCGAGCGATATTTTTCGTTGTCAAGACCAACACTAATTAAAAATAGAGCATCAATTTCTGAGAAACGGTTGAAGAAGAAACAACAGAAAAGAAAATAAGTAAGAGTGAATTAAGTGAAACAGAAAAACTAATAGTAGCTGCAAGAAAAAAAAACGTACAAAAACATCGTAAATGGGGAAAATAATAGATTAAAACACGTAGTTCTCAAGCAAGATCTAGTAGTCCAGCAAAGCTTGAAAAAAAAAATGAGCAAGAAACTGATAAAAGGAACAAATTAAATCTAACAAAAAAGCAAGTCGCTTAGATGTAGTTTGTGTTTTGATAATATTTTTTTAATAAAGAATTTTATTAAGCCAGTAACATAGCAATAAATATTATTGCTATGTTACTGGCTTCAGAATATTTTCTAAAGGAGACTTGAGTTTGGGCCCTGGTATTTGTTACATATGTATGTTACATTAGACACCGTTGTGTATGTTGCATTAGACACATTAGTTAAACAAGCATGGGTTTCCCCCACTTGATAAGCACTCACTCACTATACCGATCATGTAACCACAGTTGTTGTTCTATCTAGTTATCAATAAAGTTATTGTTAAGTCTGCATTGTTTATATATACAATATACTAAAAAAAATAACAAGACAGTATTTACATTTATAATTAAACTTTCTGTCGTTTCATCAACTAATACTTCTGACTCCAAATATTTATCCAATCACATGTTTACAACACTATTAATAATTTTCTTGTAAAATTTTCCATCTTCAACGGAGTGTATAGGTAAGTTTAGTATAAACTTTTCTTCTAGCCATGTGCCATAATTTTCTGCATTAGTATCAGAGTGAATTAATCATACGAATCATTCTTCGTACAGCAGCGACGCAACATGCGGCAGCCCATAATAAGCTCCATACAATACAGAGCGAAACGTCGGCATTCTCATGCAATTACGACGCGGTTTCAACGCGGAAACCCAAATTCTTTAAAAGAAAACAACGACCGCGGAAGTCTACAACATGTAGACCTTTTGTACTTTCATCACTTCACATCTTGGAAGATGTATACAATGCATGAAATTGATTTAATTTATTATTATTATTAAATAAAAATCCTGTTTGATTATTTTAAAATTACTTTCAGCTTTTAAATTATTAAAAACCAATAGTTTAAAATTAATTTTTTTCTTAAATCCGATTCTCAACAACATGCAACAATTATTTAAGATTACTGTAATCAGTGGGAGTAAAAAAAAATCCGTTTCACATTACATTTTGGATGGAATAAAACAATGGAAAAAAATATAACTATTACACGTGAGAAAGCAATTGTTTTTATTAAATCTTTTCCATTTTAAACCATCGAATACATTTAAATTGATATTATCAAATTATCTTTAAAGAATTTTAAACACTATGTTCAGCTGTTACTATCAACAATTTTAAAGAATCGCCTTTGTATAAACAATTGTTGCCTTGATTGAAGATTCTACAAAGCTGTCGATTTTAACAACATGCTTAACATAAGTGCAAGTATACTACAGTGATCCATATTCTACGAGAAACATTTAATTTTACATTTTACACAGCGATTTCACGTGTACAGATTGTTAATTTCTTCACATAACTGTACGATCACTGCAATATACCTTTTTTTTTTTTTTCTTGCTCAATTTTTACATAAAAAAAGAAATTCACGTGTTATTTAGTGAAAACAAATTAACAAACTGTACGTATATTTTGTATACTGCAATAACAAATTTATTATTTATAATAAATCAATGTTACCATCAGGATAATAACACAAATATGTAGAAAGTTCAATATAAATACAAAATGAAGGGGGGAGGGAAATTAATGAATGACAGTTACATTGAATTGCTATTTACAAAGATATATATATATGTTATATAGGCGATGACACCCAAGGAGCTATTCGCGCATGATAAATAAGGGATAAACCTAATTCTTTTAAATATGTATTGATTTTCGTTGTAATAAAAAAACGTCCCTGATAGCTCCTTAGATGCCATCGTACACGTTTTATTTCCTTCCTTCTTTTGTTGATATCTCAAAATTGAACTTAAAAAATCTAGGAACAAAATAAATTTTCAACTTAATAAATCTAGATGTAAAACAAATTAATTTCTGACTCTGTATAATATAAAAAAACTACATATGTACAAAAAATATCTAAACAAAAAATCTTATATATTTAAGATGTCGTACTATTATTTATTCACTTTCATATTGCAAAATGCTCAGATCGGTAACAAATTTAATATATTCAAAATAACAAGGAATAATAGTAATAATCAAAAGTTTTCTTAAAAGAAAATAAGAGGAGGAGGAAAATGATAGGGGGATAAGGGTTTCCGGGGAATTTTTATCTAAATTAATTAGAATTTATTTATTTAGGTACTCATCCTCTTATGCCTTTGGCACGAATGTCTAGCAATAATAACAATTATTTCACATCTTCTATCAAACAATTCTTTATGGTAAAAGAATAAAATAAGAAAAGATACACCCCTGGTGTGTATCAGTTCGTATGACAATAAAAATAATGGCACATATTCTACTATGACATGTAATAGTTTCTTTGAGTTGGTTAAATTCAAACAAACAAAATAAATATGCACCGACTATCGAAATAATGAAGAAAAGAGAAATTACTCATAGAATTAAATTGATTACTTACACTCAATAATTAAAATGGTTTGCTGTTTAGGTTTTGTTTCTATCGTTCTTCCTTCTCATTTTATCTATTTTTGAATAACAATTGACAATGACTAGTCTATGGTTTAATTTTTCTTTTCGAATATTTCTTTTCACATTTAAGTTTTGAGATTTAGACGCGTATGCGCAGTATGTCTATACATCACGATTTTATGTGTAAATAAAAAAAATTACACCTGATAGGACACCTTAATTAATAATAAGTGTACAAAAAAATGTTATTCGTTTGAAATCATCGGGGAGGGGGCAATAAATGAAAAAATATAATCGAAAAACTACCAATAACATGATCATACACTCACGGCACATTTATTTATATTACAATATTTATTTTAATTAATAATTATTTTATAAAAACTAAATTTTCAACCTTTCTTCTATGAGAAAATTTTATGTTGCACAGATTAACTCGCACTTTGAAATGTACAGAAAATGTTATATTTAGCGAAATGGCCAATTTAAAAGTATCATTTCTATATTAACGATTTTCTGTATATCTACATAAATCTTTTTAATTTGGTGGTACGTTCTTATCTGATCTTTTTTTTAATTGTGTAAATGTGTAGTGTGTTTTTTTTTCTTTAATATTTGGTGGCTCTGCCTTTCTTTAATTAATAGTATATTTATTACTTCCTCTTCCATCCCTAGTATAATAATTAATTACATAATCTACTGATCACTAATGATAGTCTCTTCCGTCTTAACCTCACTCCCTATACTAGCCATTGCTTTGGTCAATACTGTTGCGTCTTTCAGCGAAAGTACTTGAAGGACTTGTGGCGCGTCATTACCCGAGCTTTGAATCATCATGGAATGTGTTGTCAGGCCTCCGGGTGTAACGGTCAAGGTCTCCATGTTTTCACCACTACTAGGTTCAACTTTCGGTACTTGTACTACTGGTGTCACACAAACAGTGCCGTCACTATTCGTGTGAAGGTGCTGAATATTCGCCACCATCGTTTGGTACATTGAAGCTGACACAGGAACTGTTATAACTCCACTTACTGCAAATAAATAATATATTAACTGTAAAAGCGCGTGGGATATCTGCTCGATAGAGATACATTGATGCATGTAAATTTTAAAATGTTCACTACAAAAGATGGAATCACACCGGCTTCTTTCTTTTTCACTACTACACATACATTCTTGCTTGTGTAACTTTAAAAAGATAATTGTCAGTGCATTAGCGACATAGTAGGCAACCAGTTATACATTTACAATTCAACGTGTGCGAAACCATAACCTAGCAAAACCCAGCATTGTCAGTGTTATTATTAGAGTGGGCAAATTCGGGTGCGCACCATCGGCGCAGCTAACGAATGGACTCTCGAATGCGAAACATTAGTTAGTATTTAGTTCGCTGCCGTCTGGAGCGTACGTAATAGTAGCAGCGAAGTACTCTGTATTCTGTTTTTAATAATGTCGAAGGTACGTAGATTGAAAAAACAGCTATCAATAAAAATAGTGAATAGCTTCATTAAGGATTATCCGGATTTGACTTACGACGGCGTAAAAATTAAATGTTTAGTGTGCGATACATATCTAACGTGTTGGTCACAAACACATTGTAAACGGTATGTACAAAGTGCAAACCGTAATAAATCAAAACCGGTGTCGCCGCAAAATACGAACGATACTTATTTGATTTATGTACAATTATGATTCAATCTGGTGTTTATTTTATTAAACTACGATTCATTTATTTCATTTTGGAACAAATACGCCAATATTACATTACCGAGCAGGACCACGTTACGAAATTATTTACCACCTGTGCGTGTACATTTAGAAAATAAAATTAAGGCTGAACAGAAAAATAAAAAAAATGTGCTTGTGTGTGGATGAAACAACTGATTGCAAAAAAAGATCTGTACTTAACGTTATGGTGCGCAAAATGGAACCACATCAATCGTCACTTTCAATTTTATTAGCTTCTAGACGAATAGAAGGATGTACACTGCCCAAGTAATTTCAACAGTAGTGTTAAGCACATTGGAAAAATTTGAAATATCCAGAGATGAAAGCTTAATGTATATGACAGATGGTGGCGCAACCATGCTTTCTGTAGGCCAGCCTCTTAACACGTTGGCTGCCATGTGTAGCACCGGTGATACACAGTAACTCTTTTATCCCAGGGCCAGGCCATGTGTATTACAGACAGCATTGTACAAAGTGCTGATTTTTTGTGGCTTGGCAGCACAAACTTTGTATTGGGTAAGTGGCGTATGAATAATGTCTACTAATTTATGAGGTATTACACATTTGCCGGTTTCTGGCGAGTTATATATTGCGAGCAACTTGAGTCATCAAGTGCGTTGCAACTAGGTGAAACACTTCACTATACCCTCTACCACAAACACTTCACTGACACTGAACATACGTTTCGATAGCTAAACTATCATCTTCAGCAGCAATACTGAACTAACTCCGAGTTAGCTATCCAAACGTACGTTCAGTGTCAGTGAAGTGTTTGTGGTAGAAGGTATAGTGAAGTGTTTCAGTGTTCCAATGCCACAGTAATCGAGTACGTGATTTATTGCAACTAGGTGTTTACCAGTATTTACGTTGTTTGGTCTCTGTGGCTATTTCGAGTTATTCATTTTTGCTGATGATTTCTTTGTGCGTAAACAAACGGTATTATTGTTCCCAAACGAGAGAAAATAAATTTTTGCTGCTTTTGAGAAGTAAAACGTGTGCTTAGAGGTTTGTTTTTTGAAAGCTATATTTCATGGTGTGATACTAGACAAATTTGTGAAGGTTCGTCTACAGGCGCGTTAAGTTAAGATTTTTTTAATTACGCAAATATAACATCACTAGATGTAGAGCGATCGTTTTCTTTATACAAGAACATATTTTCCTCACGGCGGACGCGTTTTGCAGAATAACTTTCGAAACACACCTTATGTTAAAAATATTTAATCTCGCTTCTCCAGTTTTTCAAGTCACGGAAGACGGTAAGTTTTTTCTTAATCATCGAATTATATACACTCTCGATTTAATTTTTTAATACATATGACTAGAGATGGCAATTTCCCGTGTTCGTTCAGTATCATAGAGATAATTTATCGAGATCGGTTCATAATCTACAAAAACCATCTTAAAAACCTTTTCGTATCTAGCACCGGAACGGTACCGATCGCGATGACTTCTTCCACATGCAAGAGTCCATTCGTTGGCTACGCCGATGGTGTGCACCCCAATTTGCCCGCATTAGTTATTATAATTCGTCCAATCCTTCCTGGCGGGTGGGGGAAATTATTGTGCAGGATGAGCATTCACAGTGCAAGAGCTAGCGAATTTCGCAGGTTTTATGCATTCACAGAGAAAGTTCAACGTATGGGGTACACACCAACAACCATCGAAATGGTTGCCACGGTAACCAACGTAACAGATCTTTTATTAAATGTAAACAAAATAACTTTTCTGCAAATCTACTGCTGTTAGTTCAAGGGATCTACTATAATTTTTTTTCTATATTGAAAAATTTCCAACATACGTGAAACTTTTTAACCTATTACTATTAAAATTTATTGCGAAAGTATGGTAGAACCTGGTACGGAAAAGGTTATTTTTGTGTTAGGTTTGGTTACTTGGTTGATATTTTATCTCTGCAGTAACGAAAATAATCGAAGATGAAGAAGATTCTTAACAAATTAAGTCTTTAATATTAAGTAATCAACACTTTATTTTTGTATGCCGAGCCTCCTTTTATTTAAATTTAATAAATAGAGGAAAATATTTATAGAAAAATATGTTAGATCTACCGATTTTTTCCGTAAGCTAGCGAAAAATGTCGATAGTTTTACTGAATTAAGAAGAATCAAAATTACAATCACTGATTTGCTTGTTTTTAATAAAGAAAATGAATTTCAGGTTTATGCATTTTATTCTAACAATAAAACATAAGAAGGGTACAGCCTAATTTCACAGCAAGTTCTCAAAGTGTCCTCTTGTCTTCCAAGGCAAAAAGCAAGACGATCTTGAAAGCAACGCCGAGAATTCCTAATATATTCCGGATTTCACACGGCCATTCAATTCGTCACGCATTTGCATATTATTACCAACTTTACTTTTCAAATAACCCAAAAAAAGACTTGGGGGACCATGGTATGGGAAAAATTCCTGAAGTTTGAAATTTTGCTGCAGTAAGGTTTCCGTCAATAGAAAATGGGTTAATAATTATTCCAATCCGGACATCGCCTTTTTGAGGGTATTGCGTCCAGGTAAGGTTTGGAGTGTCAGGATTTCTAGTGAACCAATAACTAATGGATTAATGAAAATGAAATTTAGTATTTTTCAGTAGATAAATTTAGGATACAAACCAGAAGTTCTAAGAGTTGACTTCACCATTATTTTATTAACAATTTCTACGTTTTCATTTAACATTGTTTCGCAAACAAACCGTTTTCTTTACTTTATCTTCCTCGAAAAGCTCTTAATGATTTCATATTCTGTATGGCTAATTTTTTTTTTTCAGGATTCTTGTACACCGAAATGCATGATACTTCAAAACGTCTGACTACGTCTAAAAACAATCCTATAGACCGTTCCTGCATGCAACATGGGATGTTCAATTTCGCGTGTTCTGTTAAAACGCAATTGGTTTTATTTCTTTTTATTAGGAACTTAGAACACAGCCATCTATCTGCTTTGAATTTGTTAAAATTACTGAGAATAGTTTTCACATACGGTAATAAGCCTTTCAGAATAATTGACAGAAAGCATGCCCCTAATCCTTTTCAAAGTATTATCTCTGATATTACGTTATCATTGCTATCTTTTCATCTTTATTGTGCCTGTAGATTTCAATAAATTTTCCACTATGCAGATGGAACTAAATATTGTGAAATTATGATTTTAAATTTCTCTGTATATGAGGTACATTTTCTATTCAAATTATTTATTGCTAATGGTTTAGACACACGCGCAGATTATCGTAAACTCTATATAACTCACCATGGCCATCTTCTCCTGTAAGTATGATCTGTCCTTCCGTATTTAACGTAGCTTCAGTAACGGAATTCAAATCGACGACCTCGCCTTGTCCACTATCAGTAATAGTCTGTATGGTATGTACAGGCGTCCCATCACCTTGCGATGACTGCAGCGTCGCCATACCCTGAACATGCGCAGTCGTACCGTCCGGTAACGTTATTATAGGGTTATTTGGATCCACTTGAACGATACTAACTGAACCGTCAGGGTTCGTAATCGTATGAAGTACTGTAGGAGCGTACTGTGTCGTTATCTGCAAGCAAATAAACGAAGTCCGATATTTTAAACGGTTAAAAATTAAGTTGGCTCCATTCTTTATAATTTTTGACTACCAGGTAACAACTCAAAAGAAACAAAACCAAGCTAACACACCCAAAAAATATAATTATAAATAGATAATATAAAAAAAATCATAATATAAGGGCGAAGGAAATATAAATATTCAGATGTTGTATCAGCACATGCGTAGACAAAATTCATCATAAAAATTTAGATAAATACTACTGAATTCAATCGGGATCCGCCAATTTTATACATATAGATCCTTTCAATATTTCTAAATAATTCTAATTCTACCGCGCATGCGTAAATATAGCTTAAACCTAAACGGCAACGCTCGTAATACGCATGCGGAGCAGCTTCTAAATAGGTTACTAATATAAAAATAAACGCAAAAATTATATGTATATAGATATATATATAAAACATGACAACATCGATATTATTTGAGTAACTACGAACATCGACGTCTGAACTATAGCCCGCAGGATCTAGGCAGACCTGGGCTGATGAGCCCGAGATGACATCGGGCGATGTGGCTATTATCTGTGGTGAACCATTAGCTTGGATCTGTATCTTATGAGTTGGGACCATGTTTGACGAGTGCATCTTTAATACACCGACAGAACTACCGACATTTGCGCTAGCCGTCGCCGCAGCATTCGCTTTTTCGTCCTCTTCGGTGAATGCCGGTAACAGATCCTCTCGACCGTGATATTTGTAACAGTTGATGACGATTTGTCTTAGGGCATGAGTCCAAGATATCTAAAACAAAATTCGTAAAATTAAAAATAAGAATATTTATTTTTGAGTACACACAAAGTATAAACGGAACCAATCCATGCATTATTTGACGTTGTAATTTGCGAACAATATTTTTTAATGTGAAATATTATTTACATGTCGCCACGAGGTACCATTTTTTATATCTTGAAGCTAGTAGGAAAGAATTGATTTCAATTCAAAAATAATAATACAAATAATACGACGTTCATTAAAACAAACTAAATTTTAAAAAAAAATGTAAAAAAAGAACAAATTAGTAAGAATTGAAGTTGTGAAACAACTAAAAAAAAAAAACGAAAAATCTATTCATGTAAACCGCAACGTGCATTTTATTTATTTATTTAATTTATAATAATTTATCACTTATCTTAGACGAATGAATATTAAATAGTAAATAGAAAAATGTTTTCAATTTAAATTGAAACAGACAAAAAAAGGGATTTGATACATTATGACGCGCTATTGTATTAACCAATTAGAATCAAGATTTTTGAAATACCAAAACATGACCGGCGCAAATATTTGAATCTCTTGGTTGAATATAACCGTCCTAAAAGAATTCCAAAAAATTTTATTGCTTTGTGTTATTTTCTTTAATACATGGCGAAAGAGGTTATGTAGAACCAAAAGTGAAAAAAATTAATTCTATTGACATAGAAAATCATGGTGACATAAAAATATGCGAGTGTATTAGTGGAAATAAAAAATATTTGTGAAATAAATGGTAAACAAAACTGATTTATCTAATTTTTCTTGGAACTAGTGTAAGTAATTGTTTGTTTTTATAAAAGTTGAATACAAATTGGCGCGTACATCCAGTGAAATAGTTATGTAAAAGTACGCCGAGATCGATGAAAAAAGAATTATATTTATTATATGAACAAATTGTAAGTAAATAAGGTACGGTACAAAAGCGTAATAACTAATATCGCTTGAATTTCAGGATGAATACCAACCTTTTGTTTTTCGTCTTCGCTTCTTGCATCCATTCGAACATTGGCCCAAGGTAACTCCTTGGGCCACCAAGGCGGCCTAGTGGATTCACGGCCCCAACCAGGTTTTCCCCGACCTGTCGAATACTTCAGCATCAACGGTATGAACGCTCTCAATTGAGCCTGGGTCATTTTCTCAACTGGAGTAGGTATACCATCAATAATCAATGGAGGTAATTCAAAGAGAGTTGGATCATCTTGGACTGGAGGTGGCGCTTGGTGAGCTAGTGCGTTTTCAAGCTCCTCCATGATCATGGACCTCAAATTCTTAATGACATCCTCAAGAGGCTTGGCACCGAACACTTTATAACTGGTGTTTGGCTTCCCTGGTGTTGCAACTAACACTACAGCCTGCTGTCCAACTCTAGTTGCGAATTCGTCTATTGTCTGCCGTAATTTCCGTAACAATCTATTTTGTTGCCTTTTCCTTATGGATGGATTTGTTTCAAACGAATGTGGCCTTTTCCGCTTTTTGGCGGAAACTATAGCAGCAGCGGCTGCTACACCAACAGGACCAGCTGCAGCAAGTTGTGCTGTAACTTCATCGCCCATAGCGGCCGTCATCAAGTCAGCTCCCTCATCATAGGAGCTCGGTGATGATGGGCAGTTGTCATCATCATCATCCGAGGCACCTGACAAACCTCCCGGTGAACCTACAACCATGGCTATTTGATCACTCGACTGGCTGCCGTTAGAAGTGTTCATTATAATCCTTCACACCCTCGAAGGATGCAGGCTCACCTCTCCCTACAAAACATGGAATGGAAACAGTATTAAAACACATTTCCTAACGTTAGTTAATCCATTTTAAGCTTACGTATTACAAAGAACATTGCATATATTCACGTCTAGCACGATAATCCAGTACTGGTCGCATTTAAAGGGGACGTATTCACTTTTAGATGTCAGGTTAGATTTGTTTTGTAAGAGTCGAACATTGTTAAGGTTTAAATGGGCAAGTGGCAGATAGAGATCACTCAATACAAACATTTATAATATGTTGTATGTGGAATTGAATGCATGCAATGAATTTTTGTATGGTACCATAAAATCAATAATTGATGTTAAGCCCCCTTTCCCCCTTGACATCCAATTACAATATTACCATTAAATTGTATATATATATATTAACGATTTTATTTAGATAAACTCGGGAGCAAGGTAAATATTGACGGGATGGGGTATTAAACGATCTGGGACGCGTTAAAAAATAATCGAATGGAATAAAATACGGTCGAGACGGGTTAGAGGTAGACGGTTTGCATCGTAATATGGCTTCCAAATTTAGATAACATTTTTTTCGAACATTTCGCACTGGACGCTTATACAATGCATGTAACACATGTATACAAGTGGAATAACAAAAAAAATAACAGAATCAAGCCGATTTGAGCGAATCGCGCGTCCATCGAGAGCTGAGCAGGCCCAGTTAAAATTATTAGTACGGCTGCGTACGCACCTGCGTGTATGTTGCACATTTAACACAAAAACATGTATGGCGCCATAGCTACCGTTTATTTCGAATGTTAAGTGCACTTTTCGCAATTCTCGCGTACCAAACAACACATTCTCACTAATAGATGCGGGCTTATTTGATCAGGAAACTTTTATACGTCACATTACTAAATATCGATCGGGGCACTCGTCGTTGGTAATGTCGGACATTAATTTCAGCTCAGCCATATTATACGAGTTTGCGCATTAAAGTGCTGGCAAATGACAAAGTCAACATACCTGAATCATAAAAACCTATTTCTACATGAAAATTATCACCGAATATTGTAGTTTTTTTCTAATCTATATTCTAGAATCCAGCACGATCTACTCCAAAGAACGTTACTACATGTACACAAGAAAATAGAGGAGAGATTGATGATTGCCGCATCTAGCGCTATCTACAATACGATAGATTACATCACCTTTGGCTGAAATTCGTTCGGAAATAATATTTATTCGGTCTAAAATCGATTTATTTCCATCAAATTTGAAGAAGACCTTTCATAATTCAAATTATTTCTGCGCAGACGTTTTTCTTTAAATATCTAATATGCGCTGAAAATCACCTAAAAATTGACCAATCGCAACTGCTCTAGATTTTGTATCCTAGATGGCGGTAATTTTTAGAGGGAAACTCTATCGGTAAATACAATCCTTTTTTACTCCACTTTCTTCGTTGAATTTATGTAAATAAATAATACGCTCTCTATTTAATTTTTATTTTATTTAATAAATTAATGCACATTAAATTTTTTACTAATAAAACTTATTAAATTTAATATGCTAACAGGGCATAATTTGTCATAAGCTTTACAATGCTTATTTTCTTTTCCATATTTTTCAGCGTTTTCGTATTCAGTTAAACCTTCAGATGTCGATGTCGAAGGCCTTAAATGAAGGTTGAGCTTAGTAAGTCACGATTTATTATTATAACGATGATCATTTTTATCTGTTTAAATATTTACTTACGTCAATATAACATGCAAAATATCTGCTAATACACCAGTATGTTGCAAACTATACTCTGTAGCCTCACATATTGCTCTCAATAAACAAGCTTTACCAGTATATCCGTGTCTATAATTTGATTTTTTTGCGAATATCTCATCACTTATGATAAAAATAATACTTACGAATCCAATTTAAACTCTAAAGCATCGTACACTTGTCTTCTTGCCACATCCATTGCTTTTGAAACTATTGGTGGATACTGAAAAGTGGTTTGATTTTCAGGAAGTAAATAATTTGCTTCAAAATTGTACGAAACAAATACTTCTGGCTCAGGAATTTCTAATGGCATGGCTATCGCTAAAAAAATCTAATTTTCTAATTAAATTGCTAACTTTTCCTAATACTTTTCTCGTACCCCCATAAATGGACCACCATATGGGAATTGAATTTTATTTATAATTTGTATAGCTGGCTGAGAATCTTGAGAATGTAATGCGGGATTTAAAGTAAATATTATAATAAGAATAGATATTCTAAAACATATAATAGATAAAAATATGCTTCACAAATGTGAAAAGATTTACCTCCTATTCATTTTAATATTATATTCAATACCACTTGTAAAGATACATTAAGCACAAAGGATTCTATTGTGAATGGATCTTTTAAAATAGTTTATTATGCCAGAATAGGTGATAATTGGTAATGCAAATTAATAACGGTAGATTAGATTCTTTCGTGTGACCTGTTCATTGTCTCATTGTCCATTTTTATATGTCCAACTTTATCATTTTATTTAATTAAATAATTTGTGGTATGTATTAAATAGAATAGCTAACATAAAATATTACCAAGTTGAGATTTAATATTCATTTTTTAATATTCTTTATCCAAGATTGTGAATAAAATATTGTTGAGTTGATGAAGCTTCTTCTCTAGTATGCATCACAAACAAAAGCATTCCCCAAGGGTCTATGCTGTGTCCTACTATTTCTTTTTTTGAATATTTCTGACAACTTGGCTCTCTACGCAAATGATACTAATATTACTTTGAGTTCCAGTCACACCGTGTCATTCGGCAGATTGTGCACTGCTCGAGGCCGTCTAGATATGAGGGGGGCCCTTTTCAATATACCTTAAATCTTAATACTACTCTAGGATCTTCTGCCTTCAGTTCAGTAGACGTTGTTGTCAAGTGCGACTGATGGCATAGAATGTGTTCTGCCATCTCCAGATCTTCTTGGTATAGACAACAGATTTGATTTTCAGTTTCTCCTAGATTGAATAGGTGATATTTTAGGGCTGCATGACCCAGATCCCCATGATCAGAAATCCCGCCAGCAGCCCAAAGTCGATAGCACAATTTTTGCTCTTAGGCGAGCGTGATATGAATGCTTTCGCCTGTTTTTGTCCTAGAATATTTTCGCAGTACGAGGTCTTTGATTGTCCTCCCATGTTTTAATTATTTGTTTAATGTGGCTCTTTTGTAGGTCACAGAAGGAGTTGGATTGGGACTCACCGCAAAGTAGCGTGGGTTTTGTGTCCCGATTGCCTTAAATTGCATATACATTCGTGAATCAGACCAGATTCGTATGTGTTGGCCTTGATAGCCTTTAGCACTACCTGACTGTGACTGAATATAGTTATGGTTGCGCATATCGAAGTTCTTTATGACGGACAAGTTCAAAGTAGAGATCTCTGCTTGAAATATGTTGGTGTGGAGTCCTGTAGGCATTTCAAGGTGGTAGTTAATCTCACTGATGCCTAACACCTACTCAGTACATCACCTTATAAGACTGATCAAAATTACATTGCATAGGGATCGTGTCCTTTGCAATGCGCATCAGATAATTTATGTTGGGATCATCAAGGATTCTGAGATGCCCTTTATGATCTCCAGGCTGTAGTCCCTTCATTCTGCAAAGACTGAGGGCACTCGTAGAGCCTGTTTCTGGATGTGAAGCGGCGTTAATGAAATAAAAATGGATTGGCAATGTGCCTTTATTATAGCCAATGTTTTGGCAGTTTCGGTATAGGGGAAGGCAAATTAGCTTAAATTACTTTGGTTTCGATTAGTTAATTTAAATTATCCATACAACATAATCATCGTAAATTTTCGAAATTTATCCTCACTTTACTTTAAAAACATCGAACAACGTACCGGTTCAAATTAAACATGTTCCTGGTTCGGACCGTGTTATGGTTAAACGAAAACTCGACGTTTCCCCACAATCATGTGGGGCTTCTTCAGGAGAAGGAAAGGTGCGTACAGTTGATTTTCGCCTCTGGCATGGTTGACATGCTGAGTTACTGCATTCCGCTCAGTTAGTTTTGCTTCTGCCGTGGTTTACACGTTGAATTACCGTGCTATCACTTGCTTATCACATTTTCCTCTCCTGAAGAAGCCTCATGTGATTGTGGGCAAAATGTTGAGTTTTCGTTAAACCATGACACGGCCCGAACCCGGAACACGTTTAGTTTTAACTGATTCTGACCCTGGAAGCCTATATTATTAATCGGACCGATTTTTTGCTGTTTTACACGGTACGATAAGATCGAAGATCAACTTGTTCGATAAATTACGGCGTATGAGGCAGGTTTAAGGTAATGGAACGCAGGTAACGTCACGTTGACTTGACCCCGAGCGGACAAATCGGCCATATTGAGCAGTTCTTGTAACAGTAAACTTACAATGACAGGTAAACAACACATAAGTATCGGCACCCTCCGCACCACACAAGTTTAATTTATTATATAATAATATAATAAAAAGTCCGGAACGGCCGTTTCGAGGACACGAATGGTCCTCATCATCAACCGGTGACCGAATGAAGTGAGAAAAAACTTTTTCTAAAACTAAACATGCATGTACTATCCCTACTTCTTAGAACAGATATCCTTTACAAGTGCCTATTTCTACCCCCTGCACGCCTTGAAGCTACGACGTGCGAAAAATAACATGCATGAACTATCCCTTCTTCCGAGAAGAAATATCGTATTTTACAAGTGCCTAATTCTACCCTCTACGTGTCTTAAACTACGACATGCGAAAAACACGGCCAGATGGACGGGAAGATCTCTTTTATGACCCAAAATATAAAAGAGTGCCAGCCTACTGCAAAAGGTCAAAAAGGACAGAGTACGACAACGGTCCGTTTTCTCGGTTCATCCGATTTTTATTACTTTTTATGTAAACTGTCTCGTACGCATCTAATTCTCGCGACGACGTTACGTTTTTAATCAATTTTAAGTCTTCTAATTTAATACTATGCCCGGTTTCATTTATATGTTGTGCTACACTCGACGCGTCCAATCTGTCGTAGCGATAATTTCGTATATGTTCTTTGAATCTAGTTTCTATCGCTCTTTTCGTTTGACCAATATAGGCTTTATTACAGTGACTACATTCAATTTTATAAATACTCGACCTTTCTCCCATTTTCGGTTTATCTTTAGGATTACCGAGAAGATTTTTAAGTGTATTGCCCGAACCGAAGCATACGTTCATATCTTGACTCTTCAAAACCTTACCCACGCCTTTCGATATGCCGTGAAAGGGGAGTTTCACGAATTTCTTACTATTAGTTTCTACCGGGGTTAAGGTGGTGGAATTTCTTACGTAAAGCCCATGTTAGACTTTCTTAAGCATGCGATCGACTTCTATAGAAGAGTAACCGTTATAAATAGCTACGTTTTTTATGAATTTAAGTTCTCTGTAAAATCTACTTCTACTTAGAGGGAATTTAACCAATCTATTAATTAAGAAGCTAATCACGGCCACTTTGTGATGTCCACAGTGGTTAGAATCGCTCATAATGTACCTATTAGTATTGGTTTCCTTTCTATAGATGTCAATTTCCAGTTTATTATTATTTTTAATCACTAAACTATCTAGGAACGGAAGTTGATTGTTCACTTCTTCTTCTACTGTGAATTTAATGGTTTCAAATTTTGAGTTGAGGGTCGCAAAAAAATCCGGGATATTACTTTTCTTAGTATCAAAAACCGCGAAAATATCATCGACGTACCTATGCCAAATTCTAGGAAAATATGTGGCATCCGCTCTCATACATGTCTCAAATTTGCTCATGAACAAGTTGGCTATGAAGGGGGACAGGGGGTTGCCCATTGTTGTACCTTCTAATTGTTCATAGTACTTGCCCTCAACTTGAAAACATCTTTGCTTCATGCAGAGTGACGTTAGTCTCTTATATTCTACTATTTTGGTATCTTCAATATTGTTGAGCTTTAAAAGCTCAACTAAATACTCTATGGTTTCAGGGATCGGTACACTAGGGAAGAGTGAACAAACATCGAACGATACTAAAATTTCCCCATCTTCTAGTTTGATATTGTTTACTTTATTTACAAAATCCAATGAGTTTCCTATTTCGAGGCTGTCTGCTTTGATGGGTAAATTTTTGTATTCGTTTACTAGCCATTTGGACAGTGTGTACGTGGGTGAATCTATGCCCGAAACAATTGGTCTCATAGATTTACTCGGTTTATGGATTTTCGGTAGGCAGTACATTTTAGGCACTGTTGGGTTTGAAATCGACAGTTTAAACTTAAGGTTCGCGTTAATGAGTTTTGGACAATTTTTCAGAATTTCTTTCGTTTCTTTAATCATAGCTGGTAAAGGGTTTTTTCTCATTTCTGTATAAAGTCCTGATGATAACAAGCTGTTAACGCGGTTAAAGTAGTCCGACTTGTCCAGAATGACTATTTTGTTCCCTTTATCTGCTTTCAGATAGAAACAGTTTTTATTTTTAAGCCCCTTAATAATCCCGAGATCGCCTTTGTTATGGTTCAAACTTTTAACATCGTTTAAGTTTTTTGAAATCGTAATTTTGCAAGCGTTTCGTACGTAATCTTTTGTTGTGGCATCTAAATTTTTTATGGACGTTTCTACCGACGCGATCAGTTCTTCGACTGGGGTCTTTGGGTCGCGAATACAGTGTTTTAACTCCTTATTTAACAGTGCGATTTCGGTATTACTAAAGGTCTCCGACGAATGATTAGAAACCAGTGGTGCGTTCTCCAAGGAACGTACGGTGTTTTTGTTCTTTTTTGGACAAATTTTCTTAAATTTCTTACTGAGAGCTTGCATTTTCGATTTGAATTTTTGATTAATCTGTTCGATTAAACCTCTTTGGAAAACACACCACCTTTGGAAACTGTATCCATCTGTACTGTATCATCACTGTATCATCAACTGTATCCATTATATTAGTATATAATAAATTAAACTTGTGTGGTGCGGAGGGTGCCGATACTTAT
>LR736882.1:1033943-1054718 GCA_902654985.2 Oryctes borbonicus
ATTAAACTTGTGTGGTGCGGAGGGTGCCGATACTTATGTGTTGTTTACCATACTACGCCACAGTCCTTGCTATCATTATTGGTTTGTTTAAAGTTGGTTATGTTTTGCGCAATTTGAATAGATCTTGTTCTAAAAACGTATTTTTCTAATTCCATTTTCACTTTCGTAAATTTATTATTTTGTTATTTTCTTTTGTACACCCGTATATGTGTTAGGATATTGATTTATTTGTGTAACCAACCTTTCAGATTAAAAATCGCGTTAGAACTGTCAAATGTAAATCTATTGTCGCATTTTGCTATTTTAATTTTGGTGTTATTGTTTTTTTTTGATATGACAACTCATCGATAAGATTCTATCGCAGCTAAGATTAAATTAAATTAGAATGTTTTTGATAAAATATGTTTGATCGGGTTTGTTGATTTACCAAATATAACCGTATTAGAAGAAACTGTAAGTACATGTCACCGTCTTTAATTAAAAAAGTAAATGTACTATTGATTGCAGGTACAAGATGTCGAGTTATACGGATTTTTTTGACACATCAAACATGAGTGATACCTGTATGTCAGCCGCCCGTAGGAATGTGTGGAGTTTTGGAGACTACTACGAAGGCATACCGGAAACATTACTTTTGAACGTGATTTGTTGGTTGGTCCTCCTTCTTATGTTCGCGATTTTACGTAACAGGGCCTGGGATTATGGCAGATTAGCTTTAGTTCAAAGCGAAAAGTGGACGCAATTATTTTACAAAACCGAAAACGAAAGCAACGAATCAAGCGATAGTATCTTAACGACAGATGCTGGATGTTCCTGGTTTCCCAATATTTTCAAAATAAACAAACAGAAGATATTTGCTAGATGTGGTCCTGATGCTGTTCATTACCTATCATTCCAACAACATTTGATTTTTTTAATGGCTATCATTATGGTGGTATGTATTGTAGTTATCCTTCCAGTAAATTTCCAAGGCACTCTACAAGGTAGTGTAACTACTTTTGGTCATACAACCATAAGTAATCTAGAAGCACTTTCGAATTTGTTATGGATTCATGTTATCGCCTCGTTTCTTTTTGTTCCTTTAACTGTATTAATTATGAGAAGGTGTTCGAGTCATATATCCAGTGCCTCTTTAGTTTCGTCTCGAACATTAATGGTAACAAATGTCTCGCATCAACATCGCAGCGAGGAAGATATAAAGAATTATCTTGGTGTCTGTTACCCTAACGTTGAAATAAAAGAGATACAAATCGCCTATAGGATCAAGAAATTGATGGAGGTTGAAGAGCACCGTATTGCTGCACAAGAAGCTCTTTGTTATTGTATCTCTAATAAGTCACAAAATATAAAAGTGCAGAAGCACGGCTGTGTTACGTGCTGTCGCTGTAACCTGCAGGATGCCGAGCAATACTACAGCAGAATTGAAAATGAATTAAGTACCGTTGTCGTAAGCGAGCGCACAAAAGCTTTGGAAAGTCCCCTTGGCATATGTTTTATTACGGTTGGTAGTGAAGATCAGGCGAAATATGTTGCTGACAAGTTTATGCCTGGGTCTATTCGAACGTGGAATATCACCAAAGCGCCGTCACCTCTCGATATCAATTGGGAAAACTTAGAAGTATCGATGAGACATTGGTATTCCAAAGCGATAATCATCAATGTTATCTTATTCATATTCTTCTTCTTCCTGACAACTCCTGCAATCGTCGTTAATACCCTTAATACCTACACGGCTGCCCAGAAAGATATAATCAACAGTATAAGCCCAGTATTCTCAGAATTCCTCCCAACATTGCTTCTTTTAACCATGTCAGCATTAATGCCTGTTATTGTGGCGTATTCCGACCAGTGGATGTCTCATTGGACCAAGTCCAAGCAAAATCTAGCCACGATGAATAAGACCTTCTTCTTCCTACTCTTCATGGTTCTCATTTTACCGTCTTTGGGTCTCACGAGCGCCCAGGCATTCGTCGAATGGTCCTTGCAACCGAAGAATAAAACTATGCGATGGGAATGTATATTTTTAGAGGATAAAGGAGCCTTCTTTGTGAACTATGTAATCACTACAGCTTTAATCGGAACCGCTTTGGAGCTGTTGAGATTCCCTGAGTTGGCCATGTACGTTTGGCGTTTACTCTGGATGAAATCTAAAGCAGAGAAGGTTACCATCCGCAAACAGATTCTATCAATTTTTCCTTTTGGTATTCACTATTCTTGGACGTTATTGATATATACAATAACAACTGTCTATAGCGTTATTTGCCCATTAATTACGCCTTTTGGACTATTATATCTTTGCCTTAAACATTTAGTTGATAAGCATAACATATATTACGTCTATAAGCCGATAACTATGTCTGAAGAAGGCCAACAGATCCACAGCTCTGCTGTAAGATTCGTTAGAGTTGCTGTAATACTATTACAAGTTGCTATGGCGGCTTTTGCTACCATCAGAGGTGGTCTATCATTAATGGCAATCACCACAATCTTAGGATTCTTCGCAACTCTAGGCTTGTTTTTCATGTTAAGTCCTTTCCCGTCATGCCGATCAAAACCCAAAACCATCACCGGGTTAGAAATTGAAAACGAAAAGTACATTGCGCCAGTCTTAATTACTTCAAGAGATGTTAAAGCTTCCATATCCTTTATTGGTAATCAAAATGGATATGGTTCTTCAACCGTTACTGGTGAGATAACCATTTCAAGACCTGGATCTAGTATGGCATAAGGAAATTGTAACATGTTTATTGTATACTTTGCTACAGTTAGGCTGTGAATGACCTGTATTTCTGTTAACTACGTTACACTAAAGATTTCGAAACGAAACCTTGTTTTTTACCTAATTTACTACTAGATACTAAATCAATTGTAATTGCTGTTTTTCTGTTAAAATTTTTATTTTATTGGTGCATATATTTGTTTCCAAGCTGTATTAAATGTATTTATCTAATTTAACACAATAAAATATTTAATCACAGTTAATTTTATTATTTCTATTTTAATCTTATCGCAAAGGAAGTAAATGTAATAATTATTAATAAATTAAATCAAATCGGGGGCTTTTTTCAAGCTAGCGCCATCTATGCGATAATAATGCAATTGTTATAGTAAATGAAATAACTCACAGATGTCTCTCGGATACAATTGGTAAATACATAGATTCAAAATTATTTAACGATATGTCGCCTATCTAAAATAATTTATTGTACAAATGCATCGCATTATCTAATCAAGTTCAATAAATTTTAATTGCTGTAGTAGTTTTCGCGGATTCAGCTTGAATTGACAGTTGCAAATTGCGTCTAATTTCATCACATATACGAATAAAATGCGACATATTGTTGTTTTAACTTTTCAGAAATGACTTTAATTAATTGTTCCCATATCGGATTAACGTAGGAATCGCCTTTCAAACATGCGATATTCGTAAAAAAATACAATAAAGCACAATGTAATGCCCGCATTGGAGGTAACTATACCCGAAATAGCTAAAAATAAATATTCCATTAAAAAAAAAATGACGCTCATGTTTACATTTCGAAATTAAAAAACGAGCCTGTTATTAAGTTGGTATGGAGTTAGCGGACGATGACGAAAATCTCTCAATATTTGGTGGAATCGCTACACTTGTCCCTCTAGATTGTTGCGGAGAAATGGAATTAATACTTCCTATATTTGATGATTCTGAATCAGGTATCTAAAAGCATTGCAGCCAGTTTACATAATATTTATAGATATTTATAGGGATTGCATGTGCTGATATTATTGTGTCATTTCTGTGTCAAACAAGTGTCAATCATGATAATCTTTAAAACGTGTATTATGTTTGTTTATGCTCATATTTATACCTTCTGTTTTGATGACTTTATTACCTAAGATCTTACATTGCATTACAGGTATTATTGGAAACATTCGTTATGAATCCTTTATACATCTTTCATTACGTAACAGATCACCTTTCTTTATTTTTACAGAGGCAACAGCTTCAGGCTGCTCAAGCAACATCAAAATTGAAAACATCCTAGACAAAAGGATTAGCATTGACGATGACAATCTGATCAGCCCTTTAGAACCAATAAAATTATCGCCGATAGTACTTAGGAAAGAACGTAAGAATATCTTGCAATCGGTCCTACGAACGTCATTCGACAGAGAAACTTCTTCTGACAGCACTAACCTCCTTATAAAGAAAGTCACATTTCCTGCAAGCTTGCACGAGCTTGTTAGCTATAAAGAACCTGAATATGTTTATCCTTTTGTTATATGTAAGTAATACACAGTAAGTAACGTTATTCCCTGTTATGGGGTCAGATTTAAGAATTAAGAGGTTTTAATTTGTATTCTAGTGCAGCAAGTATTGCCTCAGGATATCATAATTATTTATGAGAATTCTTGCTTGCGGAATAATACCATAGAAATTAAAAACATCAAGACCCAGTTGAGCGTACGTAGATAGATATTTTTTTATTTTTTAATTATTTGAATTAAGATGTAATATATACATATTTAAAGATTTTTTATCTTTATGATCAATACATATATATATGTATATATCGGATGTTCCATTGTAATCTTGAGAAATATGGATCCTACGAAAAAGTAGGTACACCATTGTTTGTTCGTCTTGTTAGAAGCAACCAAATTACGATTTTAATTCGTAGATGGTGCTATAATTAGTGAAAATAGGGTAGCATTATTTTTTTTAATGGAAACCCCCATTTTTTTTTTATTGCATGCTGCAATTCCACATTAAAAGGTAAGTAACTTTTGTTTGAAACATTCTTTTGTTAATTTCGTAAATGCCGCTGTAATCAGTGAAAAAAATAGCTTTATTTGTTTTAATGATTTTGTATTCTATAAAATTTCCACGATACGTTGTTGCTGTCTTTAGTGGCTAATCGGAAAATAATTTCCTTTATGAAATTTGATTGATGATAAAATCCAGAATGGGGGTTTCCATTAAAATAAATAAACGTCATTTACGTTGAAACTAAAATCGTCATTTCGTGGCCCTCGATGAGACGAATAAATAATATTCCAATCTTTTCCGTAGGATTATTATTTCTCCAGATATCCCTCTATTAAGATTAAAATGGAACACTCGGTATATATAGCATGGTTCTAAATATACACGACAAATCTTAAGGGCTGATTCCTTGAGTTAGTTTGATGGTATAATGGCTTAGTTTTTAAAAACAAACCATGTTTAATAATTTTTGAAAATGACCACCACCAACTGCTTTGCATTGATTGGCGAGTGCGTTCCAAGGATACGATTTCTTGCATTAACATTTTCAATTGGGACCGTATAAATAAGCGATTTAATGTTACCCAAGAGAGAATAATCGAAAGGGTTTAAATACGGAAATCGATGAGGTCACGTCCAAAAACTCAAGCAATTATTTAGAATCTAACGGTAGTGGTAGCTCCTCTAGAAGAAAATGGCGGTATACCGCTCCATTCAATTTTATCAGCAAAAAATGCCCTATCAGGTGATCTGCCACAACTCCGGCCAGCACACAGAGAATTGACGATGAGGGGCATTCAGTATACCCTGCGGATTTTATTATTGTAGTAATTAATCAGAGCATTTGTGTAGAATACTTGAGCCAAGAACTGAGAATTTTGTGCGTTCGACACAAAGCCAATTTTTGCAGGAAGGCGCTTGCACCCGTTGAATGTAATTGACTATTCAACATCGATACTGTGGAGTATCATGTTTACATCAGAAACTTTTTTTCCGGTGGACGTTTTTCGATTTCATTTAATAGAATTTCTTCCGCTTGAGGAGTTGTAACTCTGCATGGCAAATTTCCCGAGATTTGGATATCGTTTTTCCTAATATGTAGCTGCATGCAAATTATCATTAACATGATCGTAAACAAAATTCATATAGCATATATCAGAATGTTGACGAACAATATACTTTAAAGAATCAATAAGATTGAAGTGGTAAATAAATAAAAGTAGGCATACAGACGATTGAGAGTGGGAAAAAGGGATAGCGAAATTCCGAGAACCTGGAGCTTTGATGTGGATAGCAGCTTCTTGGACAGCTCTCTGAACAGCTTGAACAGATTAACGTGTTTCGGGAACAGTGAACCTGTTCCAGGAGCATTTTAAGCTTATCAGGGAACTGTTCAAATTGTTTTCCGGCTGTTCAAGGAGCTGCTAATTACATCAAACAAGCTGGTTCTCCGAATTCCCTTCCAATTCTCGAAATTTCGTTATTCTTTTTCCCACGTTACGAATTTTTTTCCACGCTCAATCATTGGTATTCCTACTAATCAACGATCGCTTTTGCAGAAGCCAGTTAAATATTATTCTCTTAAACATCTTTTTGATATAACATATGGTGAAATCTGTTAAATTTGTCGGATATATTTAGAATCACTCTGCATAGGTTCATTCATTAAAATATGTGTATATTGATTTTAATCTAATGATAGTAATAATAGTAATAATAATAATAATAACAATGTTATCTTAGAAAATGAAATTGAAAGAAACCTATGTGATGTGGAGTAAATAATTGATAATTGAATTAATTTTTAATTAAGATTCAAAGGTGTATAAGTAAAAAAAAAAATATTATTATCATTATTATTATTAAATGAAATAAAAAAAATGAAGGACATTGTGGTATATGAATAATGTTAATTTTAGGAGATAAGAAATAATACCAACAGATCGGCTGATCTCAAATTAAATAATCTCAATGTAACATATGAGGTTTTGGAAACACTTGAGGACATATTTAAAATAGCCAATTTTAAGAGCTTAACTATCACAGATTGCATATTTACAGCCGGTACAATTGCTGTTCTCTTCGATATGTTGGAATACTATGAATGCTCTGCTCAGCTCGTAATATCCATTGATTTAGAGCAGCTAGATGCATGGAAATTATTCTGTCATATGATGAGTAAAACCGTGTATTTGGAATCAATCACCTTGAAATCGATGAACGTTAGTGATATCAATATGAAAAACTTCATGTACTCGATTAATATGAATCATAATATCAAAAGCATATGTTTTGATAGTTGTACGTTGATTAAACTTCCAAATTTCACTTTAAGTAAGTACAGATTTAACACCAAATCAATACAATTACATATAGAAAGTTTATTCTATCAAATATATATATTTTTTAAATACTCCAAATAAGCTTTCTATATCTAAGTCCCATTAATAACGACAAAACTGTTATTATTATTGTTATTACTATGATATTGACCATATTTTACATTGAAAATCTCAATTTTTATCTGTTATTTCCAGTTGAATACCTTGAATTTAACTATTCAGTCAATGAAATTCATTTGCCGCATGCTGGCCTTTATACGAAAGAAGCTGACGTCATCGGGAAGCTCCTAAAGAACAATCTCAACATCCAAATCTTGGATATAAGTAATAATTTAATTGGCGATCGTGGTTTAGAGCATTTAGCCAAAGGACTATGCCAGCAGAATATTGCTGGTCAAGGGCTCTCCGTTCTTATTTTATTTAATAATCAAATCACCGAAAAAAGTGGAAAAACTATCAATGCAATCATCACCAATTGTAAAAATCTCCGTACTTTAAACGTTGGCTTTAATAATCTAACAGATGCGGTCATCAGTGAGATTTTCGAAAGCTTGAAGTTCACCAAATCCTTGGAAGGCCTAGGTTTGCAAGCTACTGTGTTGACTTGTAAAGGTGCAGCTGTTCTAGCTAATGCTATTAAGGAGAATAAATCATTAAAGGTTAGTTGGAGTTCGAATTCGAATAGTTGCCAGGTTTTTGATCGGAGTGGTTTTTTTAGGAATTGAATTTAAAAGGGAATAAAGCGATTTACATGGAAGGATTGGAGAAACTTAGCCAGGCTTTGATCAGTTCCAAGATTTCGAAGGTTGAATTGGATGAAACCAATAGATCATGTCCAGTAAGAGATTTTTTTTTAATCTTAGGTTTCAAATTTTGAGTTTTTCTTATCACATAATAAGGATAAGGAATAAGAGGGTCAAATATTTCTACCGGGTGTTGTGTACCAGGAGGCGAAAAATGAAAATTCGTGCTCGAGATTGGATTCTAAGTAAAAAATTCGAAGTAACGGTTTTTTTTTATTAGTCTTTGTTTTGGAGATATCGAGGCATAAATTTTTCTAAATTTGTTTAACTTTTGTCCATTAAATTAAGTCATGGAAATTGTTTTGAAACAAAAGGCTTATTTATTAGTTGTTGACAGCTGTCAGATACAGACAGTTAGCGTAAAAAAGATACCAATTTTGTCAAGAAATCGGTTCAGCAACGAAGATATGCCGATATTATTTTTGGTTACGGCTTTTGCAACGGCGATGTTTTAGAAAGTTGTCGGGAATATCGAAGAAGATTTCATAATAATCGTCAGACATCTCGCCGTATATTTTCCGATACATATCAAAGATTGCGACAATGTTGAATTGGTGGTGATCCTCTGGTGGTGTAAATCTACGATGAAGCTGGCATTCCATGATTTGCCAAGAAATGAAGTACAAAGATTAGCATTTTCGCGATTGCTTCTCGAACGGTACGGGCAAGATCCAAGAACTTAATTCATTCCATTTTGTGGTCCGACAAAGCTACTTTCATCAGAGACAGTATCAATAATCATCATAATGAGCATATATAATCAGTATAAAATCCGCACGCATTTAGAAGATCTGGTTTTCAACACAGATTTTGAATTAACACGTGGTGTGGGATTTTCAACGATCGTCTATTGCCAATAGAAATTCTGTCGCATCGTTTCAACACCACGGAGCGCCACCCCATTCTGTAAGAGTTGTAGAATGGCTACAAAACCATTTTAATGGAAGGTGGGTAGGTAAGCGGAGTCCAGTTTAGTGCTAGCATGCCATTGAACTATTCAGCCAGAGCTAAATCCACTGGATTTTTACTTCTGGAGCCACGTAAAACAACTGGTCTATGCGGAGGAAATTCTCAATGAAGAGCAAGTACAAGAAAGAATTATGAATGCTGCACTTGATATTGGAAATGAACCAGATTTTGCTTCAGTTTATAATTCAATGCATTTACGTTGTCAGAATTGCATTACGGCTAGCGGTGGACTTTTCGAACATGAGTTGTAAGTTAAAGTAATTGTTTTGCTTTCTTTGTAACCGTTAAAGTGATTAAATAAAGTTTTCGTATTGCCTATTATTATTTCTTTCGGAAACTTGAAATTATATCTTTAATAATCTTGAACCTTGATACTTCAAAACAAAGGTCAATCGGAAAAAAACGTTATTTCGAATCCTTTGCTTAGAATCCCGAATTTTCATTTTTTCGCTTCTTGGTATAAATCGCCTGTATAATATTCTCTCCTAGACAAACCGCAAATGAATTGTTTTTACATTGATTAAGTTCTGTAAATTTAAAATGGTTAATAAAATTTGTATCGTCGGTGTATAATGAAGTATTGTTTAAATTTAAATGAGGTAGGTCATTGATGAAAACTATATATATATAATTTCTGTTCTAAAAACATGCATTTCTGTTGAATGTTAGCTTAAAGTTATTTAAATTTCCTATATTACAGCTATGAACACTTTTTACGAAAAAAATCGCTACACTAACCGTCAAGAATTTTACAAATTTTTGGGTATAAATGAAGCATTCAGAGGACATACGATCTGTCTAATCCTTCCTGGCGGCTGATGATTAGATAGGCAGTAACAAAACTAGACGTTAATAGTAGGGACATCAGTATGCAAAGCATCAGCCTATATGTTGTATGCTTATAATTAAAGATGACAGACGCAGGTGAAATTATTACTTTTTTGCAGCGACTAGACAGACTCGTGTTTTCGACTCTCGACGAACCCTTTCTTATGAGACCAATAGACATGAGTCTGTCTAGTCGCTGCAAAAAAGTAATAATTTCACCTGCCTTGGTCATCTCTACTTATAATTCTTTCGGTGTCATCTCACTCAGCGTAACGGATTTCCCCCATCTGCCAGGAAGGATATAGCGAATTGTATTTATTTTCAAAAAGGACGAACTGAGTGCCATGTGATTTATAAACTATCGCCTTCAAAAGTAACGACTCACAAGGCTACAAGTGGTACAACAAACGAATTGTATTTTCGATTTAAATAATTTTAAAATCTTAAGAGTTAATATACGCTTACAGGCAATACCTGATTCGTATCAAACAATCTATTATAAATAATGCTAAATGTTCCTGGTCTTATTAGAATGTACCTGTTAACATTGTTAACGCGTTTACTAATTACTCTGATAATGTTTTCTGTGGTTCTTCTGCATTCTTTTGTTGAATCACCTATTATTTACGACAAGCCACAGCTTTGAAGTAACTTTTTTGATTTTTTTTATATAGGATACCGAGGGATATTCAGAGGTTGTTAAGAAAATCAAAGAAATCTGCACAATTAACAAATCACTTCTTGATCAATCTTTAGAGGAAGATGCCGAAACTTCTTTTCCAAGCCCTCTATTTCGTAAGATCTCCTTAAGTTGCGAACCATACTATAATACTTCCCCCACCTTACCCCCAACGTCCCAGTCGCAGCTCTCCCCACTTAGCAGTTGTTTCTCAACTCCTCCCTTGAGGAGTCGTTTCTCCGTTTCGAAGGTCAGTGATACCGTGTCCAAACCAGTTGCAAATTCGCGTTTTAAAGTGGTTGCCGTCTCAACTGTCGATTTGCGTAATCACCCGACCAGTAAAATATCGATAGTCGAAGAGGAGTATGACGATATTGACGATGAAGACGAAGACGATGACAATAATGGTCAATTTCAAAACGTTAGAGGCAGCGTATCGTCTATTGACAGTGTTGAGTCATTGGCTACATCTGCGATAGACAACGTATCAGATAGTTCAACACCAGCTTGTGAAAGTGAATAAAAAAACCTTGTCAAAACAAGTCAACTTTTATACACTTTACCATTCTGTGATATTCGATTGTACTTACAGTTTTCAATTTATCCGACATTAACGGCTTCACCAAGTGGAATTTTAGCTGTGAGAAAGAAAAAAAAAAAGGGAAGAACATGTTGTACATATTGATAACCATAATTTCTTGTTATTAAAAAAGGTACCTGTAATTGTTTAATTTTATATAAGTAAGTGTTTTATTTTCGTTTTTAGCTTGTTTAAAAAATTAAAAAGTCGTTTTTTTTTTAGCTTAATCTCACAAAACTTAAAAGTTACAATATATGTTACGGGTTTCAACTTGATATTTATTTTAATTTGTAGAATATTTGTATGTAAAACAGAAATTATATAAGGAAGTATTGAGGTTAAACCTGCGTTCTTCTGAACTTAGGTTAAAAGCAAATTTAGTTAATTTGTATCGTAATAATAAAAGTTAAAAAAAAAATGTATAAGTGATAATTTTGTACAGGGGTTAAATGAAAATATATAATTATGCGATATAAATTAATTCAGCGATCTCTAGAAGAAAGTTTTGTATATATGTATGATATATTGGGATACATGTAAATATTAACAATGGAACGATGCATGTTTGTAAATTGTACATTTGACACGATGATTTTTTATATAATCACATATATAAACGACTTAAGGAGGCAACTATTTTGCACCGTTTACACGTTACTTAAAAATACTAATCATTAAGCTAAACAAAGCTTTTTTAATACTAGGATATACCAGTAACATTTTCACCACTAATAATACGCAGAATTCAAAATAAAATGGTGGTGGAGACGTTACAACAAATGATAATAATTAAATAAAAATAAACATCCGCTAGGTGGAGCCTAAATTTGTCGAATGATACAAAAATAACGCTGCTAGAAATACTCTAGGAATATAGTTTAATAACTGAAATAGCTGAAAGTTAGATAAGTTAATAAATAATATTGCATATATAGTTAGTTAGATGGATTTATTTTTTTTTCTTTTAGGTAATTTTAGTTAAATTAATTCTCATCCGTTTAAAATACAGTACAATATAGTTTATTAGACCGATTTACTTTTAAATATTTGGGTATTATTTAGACGAATACGGAAATTTACATTTTATCCACCATATTGCCTAGGAAACGCTTCAAATTATTTATTGCAATTACAGCGGTACAAATCAAAGTAATGAGCCAGTATTATTTTAAATAAACAAGCTCTCACACTCACCTGTGCAGCTATCTATAATATAAATATATCTATATATATTTGCTTTTGAATTTCCGGTTCGTTTCTTATATATTTTGTTCTTGTGTAAATTTCTATCCGGTGATTCTCCGAATATTTTCCCTACAGCAACAGGGAAACATTTTTTGGGTGGGGGAATCACCGGGTCCAAATTTTGCGTGTGTTAAGTGAAATATTACATTCTTATGTATATACAAACACATTATATTTATATATATGTATGGTAACACACCTTAAATAGGTTGAAAACTGTAGCACTTCTTTTTTGTTACAAATATTTGATCACCTAATTGCAATTTGTTTGTTATAATTTTATTTTTAGTGAATATTCGTTGTTGTGATTTTTTTTTGTGGAAAAGAAATGTAGGAGAAAAAAATAAGGAATGTATTTCGTATGTTTCCTACAGATATTTTGAAATAAAATCGATTTACAATCAGGTAAATTTTGTAATGAATTTATTAGTTACTATAATACGTGAGTTGCAGCCTGTTATTCAAAGTTAATTAGTTAAATGTAACATTGTAATTTTTCTTTTATTAACTCTGCATGATGAAGTTTTAAAATACAGCAATGTTTTCTTGTTTAAATTGCATACAATTCAATAAAATTTTGAAAAATCTTTTAAACACTAGGTTTCTATAGTTAACGGTTCAAATCCCTTTCCTGTGTATATAATTTGACTATCACGTTACAGATGGCGCTAATATCCTTATTATTTGAATTATTTTGATTAAAGAAATATTTTATTTATGTATATCCTAAATAATTATAATGGCAAATTTCTAGAACAAATGTTATAGATGGCGCTAATCGCTAAGAATTCAATTTAATTAAAAAAATAAATACGGGATATAATTTTATTCCTTAAAGAATTGTACATTTACAGTTTTAATTAATAATAATTTCGATAATATCACAAATTAAATAGCTGATAAATTGTATTTTTCATTCTTGGTCAACTCGGGATGCCAAACGTCTATTATTAAAACTAATCTAAACTCAGTACCGTTATGCCAGACTTCATGTTCGAAACTGTCGTCAAAAATAAATATTTTTCCTTCTTCCCAACTTCTAAAACATAGTTGAGTGTAGGCTTTCACGACCGTAATCCATAGTAGAAATGTCTTTCGGGTGATGTCGTGTAGTTAATATTTTACTTGACGTTTCGCTGACCATGCTGCCAGCTTCTTTAGAAATCTTCTGAAGAAGCTGACAGAATGGTTAGCGAAACGTCAAGTAAAATATTAGCTACACGACATCACCCGAAAGACATTTCTTCTAAAACATAGTTAATCACAATACATGTTAAAACAAGCTTTTTTAAAACAATCGTACCTTGTTTCTTCTGCGACTCTAATATACGTTCTCGGTGGTACTTTTAAACCTAAATGGATTCTAAGTCGGCAATTAGTGGGTCCACAATGTGGCCAAACGTGTGTACCAGGGTGCATAACGCTAAATTTGACTTGCCCGCGTCTACAACTCTTTGCGTCAGGTTCGGAATCGATGATCTTGCATGTAATAGGCGCTTTTTTACAATTCTCAGGGTGTTTCAAGCCTCTAGCGTATAATTCGAACTGTTTCCAATCTCCTACATCCCGCAAATTTTCGGACTCATCCTTGAAATACCCTCGCTTGTTCAAAATCGCCATACCTTCTTTCCTAATAGTTTGATAGTTTTGTTCTAATTGTTTATATAGCTTAGTGTAGGGGGTTTGCTCCTTACACCACCAAGGCCTAGCGGTTAATCTCTCGACGTTATAGAGAGATCTTTGGTATTTCGAAAGGAATACTTTGTTCAGGACTCCATCTTCGTAGATCTGAAATACAATTCGATCATAAATCAAGAAAATTCTTTCAGGATTATTAAAATACCTTCATGGCTTCGTTGTTTTTGCCTAATCTAGCTAAAGCGTCGCCAAGGTGAAAGTAAAATCTACCATCAATTACTCCAGGCTCTTTAGTTTCAATACCTCTCCTTAAATAATCAATTGCGTTGCTTAGATTGTTATCAACGGTTTTTAGAATGAAACCGTAATGAACCAAAGCGAAACCATTATTTGGAAATTTATGCAGGATATCAATTAACAACGATCGTGCTTCAGGAATCCTAGAGGTATAAGAAAAAAGTATTTGACGCATGTGTAATATACTACTAACCTATTGGTTGTCAAGTAGGTAACGGCTAAATCATTTTTATACTTCACTTCTTCTGGAAAGCGTTCTATTAGTTTCTTATGAACACTGATAGCTCGGCCGTAGTTTCCTATAAAATTTTTATTCAAATATAGCTGAAATTAAAGGATTTTTAAGCGAGTTTTACCGATGAATCGCATGCGATTGATGCACCTTTCAGCTGCGATTAAAAATAAGGCATCTGGTACGTTTTGCGCATTCAAAACTTGCAAGTAAAATTGTATCGATTCCTGTAATATCTCGTTACTTCTTTTCCTCTCGGCCCATAAATCTAACGCATGAGCCATTCCATACAGTGCTCTGGGTGAATCGGGATGATTTTCAAGGAATTTTGTTAAGAGTTTTAAGGCTAACTGTGTATTCTACATATCAGGAATGGTGGGTGTCGGTGGAAAGAAATAATAAAAAAAACTGAATTAGTAGAAAACAGAAAACAAAAACTTACCTTACTTGGAAAAAAATAAAGAAAAAAATTATAATTAGAACAAATTATTTTTACCATTCAGTGCGGATTCTGGTAAAAATAATCGTAGAATAGCTGTATCAAAATTATTTTATGCGATTTTGATTTATCAAACACAAACATCACACGTTAAAATACAGAAAAAAGAACCAACAATCCAATTTAAACAGGATACGGAGACATTAAAAAGTAAATTAAAGCTAAATTCATGCTTAAAAAAATCAATTGATGATCATGTTAGTTAATTTTTTAAAAGTGATTGAAGCAGCGAAAAACAGGAAATTTTGGGTTAATGTTTTCGTTCTTATTCCTAAAGAGAATGTTCATAATTTTACTTTAGGCTTATATTAAATAATACGATACATACATTGTTTAGATGTTTTTGAGCCTCGTCTAGGTCATCCCTATAAAGATAATCGTAAGCATTTGTAATATTTTGAAACTTGTAAGTTTTTTGAGCTCCGGATTTTGGTTTGGAAATTTTTGCAGTGTCCTCGTTTTCTGAATCAGATTCTACTTCGCTACCGGATTTTTTAATACCTGTTTGGAATACATATGATTAAAGTAAGGTTGCTATTGTTTTTAAGAGATTCTGTGTTTGTCTTTAAAATAACGCAGCAAACCCAAGTTATAAAATTTTCTTTTTAAGAGAATATATTTCCTTGAGAAAATATATTTTATAAAAACATTACTTTTTTTGTAACAATCTTTACGGTTATAAATATTATGATTTACGTTTCCACGAACGGAAATGTTTATCGTCTACTTCCTCGTCGTCATTTTCTTCTTGGGCATATTTCGATGCAGTTTTGGCATCCAATCTTCCGTATTTTGCTTCTAGTTTCTTCATCAGCTCTTCGTCTTCATCGTCTTCGGAATCTTCTCCTTCCTCCTCTTCTTCGATTTCTTCCTCATACTGTTCGCGGTCACCAGAATCATCTTCTTCGTTTTCACCTTCCTCCTCGTCTTCTGAATCATCATATTTTCTCTTCCTATAATCATTATCGCTGTCTGGTGTTAGAGATCTATGGTAAGTTGTTCTAAGTTCCTCGTATTGTCTCTTACTAGCAGGCACGCTTCTCCTATCCTCGTCACTTTCTTCAACCTCCTCTTCATCAGAATATTCTGATAAATTATTTAAACAAGTACGCTTTAAAATGAGAGAATTCCAAACATCAATGACATGCAAAAACTATTTTAAAACGAGCATGTATTCAATTTTGGCAATTGTCCAAATGAGCATATAATTATAGTATGTACCTTCTTCGAGATTCTCGATGTCTTGTTCGACTTCTTCTAACGTGGGAGGAGGCACAAACGTATTTCGTCTTGTTAAATCTGCTGGTATTTGTTCGTCTTTGATTGTATCATCCTCAACTGGCTTATCTACATTTTACAGGTTGTTTTAGGATTTTTTTGAACGAATTTCAGACGTTTGTTAGCTACTATTATAATAAGTTTAACAAATAGAGAAAATCGTGATCAGGAAATGCTAGTATTTGTTAGTCGAGTTGTTTATTTAAAATAAGCAAAAAAGGAGAAAAACATTTAATGTATTAGGGACTCGAAAATTAGATAAAAAAACAACATGAAAACAATAGCATGCTTTTATATTACCAGTTTTCCATTTTTTGACCAATACAACATATGCCACAATGAACAGAGATATCCCAACGCCAACTTTGGCTGCCACTGGAACATACAGCGGCATTTTAAATCGTTGAAAGCTACTGCATTTCCTGACTTACAAACTATCTAATAATAAATGGTATATTTTAGACAATATATTATACGCTACTAACTTCAGGTGTTTGGATATACAGCGTTCTTCAAAAAAAGCTTTTTATCAATTGGGTGTGCTGTTTTAAATATAAAGAAGATTGATTTCTCTTTGGATACTTACTATTAGCAGCGCTTGTTTCTGGATTTTCATCTTCGATTACATTGTCTGTTTCTTCCTCATCATCCTATGAGAATGCAAGCATATATTCAGATTGATTCTTTAGCGTGTTAAATATATGATAGTACCTTCAGTTTAGAATCTTCCTTTTCGTCTGGTTTTTCGGTTTCTTCCTCTTCTTCTTCGTCTTCATTTTCCTCAGATTTTACATCGTTTTTCTCTTCATCCTCATCTTCATCTTGTGGCAATTCTTCCTCGGATTCTCGAGGAACTTCCAGTTCTTCTTGCTCGGATTCTTCAGCAGGAATGTCTTCTTCTTCCTCCTCAGATTCTATTTGATCGTCTTCGTCTTCTTGCACCTCTTCAGATTCTTCCTCCTCTTCTTCTTTTTCTTGTTCGCTTTCGTCTTCTTCATCTTCTAATTCGTCTTCTTCGTCTTCCTGTTGAGATTCTTCAGTTTCGTCATCTTCAGCTTCTTCAGAAGCTGGTTCTTCGTCATTTTCATCACTTCCTTGAGAGTCTTCTTCATCGTCGTCTTCGTTTTCTTCGTCTTCATGGCTTATTTCATCGGAACGAACAAGTTCGTGCTCATCTTCATGGGTGTCGCTTGATTTTTCGATCCAGTCTTCGAAAATTCTCGCGAATCGAGATTCTGATTCAGGGATTTCGACTAAAACGAATCTTGTTGAGAAAAAATCTTTAAAGATGCTTTAAGCTCACCATCGGTTTGGCCATGGTAATCCGTGATTGTCAGCCCAATAATGATGCTGATGACTATCATAAGGAGGAAGAAGACGCATTTTGCGCAAACTCCGCCTCCCAATGAACTTTCTTTGTGCACATGTATGTTTGTATCATCATTAGGTATTGGTGTCGGCAAAGGATGTGGTTGTACGGTTGTTTCTTCAATTTGCTCGTCTAGATTTAATATCAAATCGTATGAATTCCTTTTTTTAGACGCGTCTATTAATATCTTTCTCAAAACACAACGAAACTAAATTTAACGGAAACGAGATTATCCGGGGAATTAGTTCTAATTAGACCTTATTTAAAATGATAACTTCGTTTTGTGATTTTAAAAATAGTTTTCTCTAGAATTTAATGTATGCAGGTATATTTATAGAAGAAGAATGAATACAGTTAAAGAATTTCGCCTATGACATTACAAATTGTTTTACCTTTTTTCTTCTTTTTATCCTTTCGTCTTCTCGGTTGTGTATTACCCGACATAGTGGGCCGGGTTTGCTATGTCGTGCAAAATTTCATATAAAATCTAGATTAATAATGTCGCTATTTTCAACTCAATACACCACATGTACTCGGTGCCTAGCGCTTATACCGATACTGTTGAACCTATTTTAAATTTAAAGTTCCGAAGCCGAATATCCACGAGATTATACGATTAAAATTAACACTGAAAAGAAAAAAAAATAAAACACTAAATAAATTAGAATTAAATAAAAATCCAAATAATGAAATGGAAATATTTTAGTGCTTCGAAATATCTCAAAAGCCGATAAGTACTGTTACTTCCTGTTCCTTTATACGGTTTTCACGGATCCGAAATATCAAGTTACAGAAGTAGAATGAACCCCCTTATTTTTTTGTTGGTCGCGTATACAGTTATATGTACTCATAGAAACCAATAACAGGTGCCTGATCTGTTAGATGGATAAGTATAATTTTATGGTCTTTTCAGAATATTTTCCGGGTATTTCAGGGCTTATTTTTTTGTACCGCAGAAGGTTAACGAACAAGAGAAAAGAGTGAACACCCTGAGAGTGTGCAGGTATGTGAGATTCCCGTTGCTACAGAAAAAGGGTTAAGTGGGTTGATTCTAGACTTTAAAAAAATAAAAAAAAATCGTTTTCAAATTCTATTACAAAAACAAAAACAACCAACTATAAACTTGCTATTCGACAAATATTTCAAAATATTTTGTTTACTTTTTGATGATTACTGAAATTTATAGTTATTTGCGAAACTTATTCTCCTTAGAATAAACAGCAAGCTTGGTAAATAATATAGCATCATATACAGAATGTTAAACAAGAAAGGATTTAGAAAGTCAGACGTTTTTGAGTTCTTTTTAATGCTGTAGACACTATAAGAAATAATTACCAATCAACCTGCTGCCTCTTTATACGGTTGATTAATTTTCGATACTCACCATGGGGATCTTGTTAATTATTGCAAATAGTTAGCAGTTAGCAGTTGTTAATATTTGTGTTTGTTATGAACCCAAAGAGAAAATGGCTCATTTTCTTCTTTTACCTGTAGCACCTTTATTAAAAACACATTCTCAAAGCCACAATCAATCTTCAATCTAATGGTGTAGTCGACAGTTTTATGTTTCAGTTCTTTCTGGTCAACATTAACTTCCTTATTTCTAAACGGATTGGATTTTGACACCGTGAAAGTTTTTTTTTATTTCATCCATGTATAACATGTTGCCAAAAGCTTTTGATATCAAGTTATAATTGACAAAATATTAACTTTAAAATTAAATAGGGTGGACATGATTGGTGGTCAAACATTTAAATTATCGTTGATTAGTCATAGCAAAATATCGAGATATAAGCATTTTTTATTCATTATAATATTTGTTAACAGGAATTTGAATGAAAATCAACGGGATATGTTACAAAAATGGTAGATCAAAAGCGTGTTTATGCAAAGTTTATGTAAAAAAATTATATTTTCTTGACAAATAATAATACAGAAATATCTACACTACACGTGGCGTCAAGATTAAATTTGCCCCAGACTAGAGTACAGGGAACTTTATATTAGCCTCAGCCTAGTGATAATTTAAGACGACTGTAATTAGTTACTGGGAAGATTAGAAGACGAGGAATATTTTTTAAACAAAATCATCTCGTCAGATGAATCAAAATTTATTATTTTAAGCACTATTGGATAGTACAGAATCCCCACATAAAACGAGGTAATGAGACTAACAACATTTTTTGGATTAAACGAATAGATGGGGATTTTGGGAAATCGTTTTATAGGGCCAGTTATATATGAAGAAGCATTAAATAGGGAGAGATACTCAAACCTTCTTCGCATATACGTATCTAACTTCTCAGATAAAAATAGATCCATTAGATCAACTATAGCATTTATGGTCGCAATAAGACGACACACTACTCACAATGCGGCAATTGTGAGCAATTACTTAAGTCAAGAGTGGCCAAACGAAGATACTTAACGTCTTCGCTGGGGTACGACATTTTTCTATTAAGGACAATTTAAATGTTTAACCGTTTGAAATGTCATGGCTACCTTATTTCATTTTAAAACGTATTTTTCGTCAGCTAAAGGATAATATCAAACATTTTTGTCAACATGTTATATACGGTTGAAATAAAAAAAAAAGATTCCTTGTGACGGTGTTAAAATCAAATATGCCGCCGATAGGAAATAAGAAGAAGTTAATGATGGCCAGAAAAACTGAAACGTCATATGCAAATTTCTATTATACCATTAGACATGAGATCAAAAGTGGTCTTGAAAATTTACTTTTAGTTTTTCTCTGCAAGGCCAAATAAAGGTGATGGAGGTAAAAAAATGGTTCAAAAATATTTTATTGTACTACTACAATATTGTTTCGTCACACTGTGGCTTCAATAGGTGGATGAACAATAAGAGAACAAGTACATATAAGGTCTACATATTTATAGATTCATAGATGCAAAAAATCTGGAGTTATTCCTGAACACATGAAACTCAACAGTATTAAACGAACAAACAGATTTGTATAACTCCCCTCTACTTTTTTTAAATCTACAGATATGTAGACCTTATACTTGTTAATCTTATTATTCATCCATCTAACGAAGCCACAATGTGGCGAAACAATATTATGGTGGTGCAATAAAAAGCTAAGCTTTCATTGTTTCATTATTTCATTAAAATGGAATTTCAATAGGTGTTTCGCGATTCTATTAATTACTTGAAATCAACCAGTGATGGGGAACAATGAAATATTATTTCAGTTCAAGATTTACCAACAAAACACTTGGCTCCTACATATGTGCAAAAAATCTGGA